>JAXGGA010002926.1:0-112056 GCA_038373865.1 Uloborus plumipes
TGGAAAAATAATTTGGATCTTTTCATGTGATTATTCGGTATCCAGCATTTCCTAGCTCAGCATTTTTAAGAAGACTTCGTTTATCGCAATGGATGGAATCAAAATGGGCAACAAAAGGGCGTGTTAGTATATTTTAAAATCTACTCGCTCTATTGTTGCCTTTTTTGAGCAACAAAAATGGGAAATTGGAGGTAAGAATTTTTATTTTTGTTACTGCTATTTTTATTTTAATCTGAGTCCAGACTTAGCAGTTAGTTATTTCATGATGTAAACCAATTGTGCATTTTAGTAGTTGCATGTATAAACTTACTGGTGCTGAGGGTTAGTAAAATTTAGTGAAATGATTTTTGTAATTTTATATCAAGACTTAAAAGCTTAGCTTCAAAACTTAGCTTTTTTACTTTATGACTTTACTTCGTTAATGTGACGAAATTAATGTTGTCAAAACTACGAAAATGATTGTCAATTTGACGATACTAGGATAAAGAAATATTTCGCTACATTTGACGAAATTCATCCCCAAAAAAATGACGAAATGTTCGCTCGGGGTATCCCGAAAAAGGGATAAAATAACCCCTTGGGAACATTCGAATACAACCACAAGGGGAGGTGCACAACTAGACCCTCATCAGAGCCTGCATACCAAACTAGAGGCTTCCACGGAAGATAGTTTTTGAGTTGCGCAACATACATACTCACATACATACAGACGTCACGAGAAAACTCGTGGTAATTTCCTCGGGGGTGGTTGGAAAGTATTTTTCGGCCGGTTATATGTTGGTAGGTACATATGTACGTGATGACAGGTGATATGTACGTGATGAAAAAACTGCTCAACATTCATTCGGGGGCGAGCAAAATCCAAATTTAGCCCCAAATTTGAGTGAATTTTTTTTCGCGATCACAATACTTCTTTTACTACGTAAAAGGAAGTAAAAAAACTGTCTTCTTAGGATTGGAAATGTGAATCAACGCAATAGTTTCAGGGAGTTGACCCTCAAACCTTGCTGTTGCACCTACTTCGAGAACCCTTTCTCCATGACAAAAGGTTGTGCTAGTTGTCCCTTCATGCAGTGTTAAAGCTCAGTGAATGATATTTTTAAAAACATTGAATACGCAGAAATAATTATCTTTACTTACACAAAAGGATATCCATGGCCACTCTTCTTCTGCTCCAACGATGTGAACACTTTAAAGCCATGTTGAAGCAGAAGTGAAGTCCTTGAAACATTTCCAAATGCAACAGCGTTGAGAATTGAGAACTTTCTGGAATACTCCCATAAAGTCTTTGGATTTCTTTCACAATATGCCTGGATGTCGAATTTCTCCTTCGTTGCATGATGCAAAATGTATTCGAAAAACCCTTGTGGATAAAAAGGTTGTCGCACATGGCGGGTATCCGATGGCTCAATCGCATACCAGTCTATCGTTGCTTTGAGAAGAGAGACTATTAGGGAGCTGTTCTGGATATCCTTGTGGAAGCACAGCTCCAGGAGCTCTGCCATGAATTCGTAATGACTGATATTAGTTTCGGAGAGTTCAAGGTCTAGCTGGATTGTTTCACAGACTTTGAGCAATTTCTTTACCATTGCTTCGATTTGGAGAGCATCAGGGCATCTAGCTAGACTCTTCTTCATGCGAGCGATATAATCATTTAGAAGATTATGCCTCAACAGCAATATGAGTTTCTTCTTAAAATATAAGTATCGCAATCGTGTTAGTGCACCCATCGTGTCCATGTCGAACAGAATGCGTTCTGGTAGTTTCTTCAGGAATCGAAACACACGAGACGAGTCATATTCTAGTCCATTATAGTCCACCGTTGTTTTCAACTCAACTGAAAGTTCCTTCAAAGATCTTATTGCCTGTTTTATGGAGGGTAAAGTTGCACCTAAATGCCTGTTGCATCTTCTTGAAAAATCGACAATGTCCAGCGCTTCAAAAACATGGAATTCGCTGTAATTTCCTTCCATGACTGCCGCTCTTGGCAATCGCACCTGCCAGCGGCTCAAGCTTCCACTCTTTGATACCTATCACTTGCAGTCGAAAACCAAAAGTTGAACTAAAACATGTATTAGATTACTCACTTACTAGATAGCACAATAGGTGATTATTTGCCACTTCATATTTTTGACTATTTTAGCATGTAATATTCACCGATAAATAATCATCTCTAAAGATAACCGGTAAAGCTTTCACTGATGGTTATCTGTTCTTATCGTGATGCAATGTGAGTAGTATTCTGCCACGTGAATTCGGTAATGTCCTTGAAAAAGAGGGGTCGTGGGTATATTTGTTTATTGCCCAATGTGAGTCTATTAGAAAATAACTCCAAATAAATTGACAGGCTTGAGCTCACATAAAAACATTTGACGTTATCTTTCTTTAATTTGACTCATATAGTTTTGAACTTTGATAACTTTTTAAAACGAGAAGGTAGTGAAATTTAATGATGTGTAATACAATGTTTGGATTACAGCATTGATTCTCGTGCATAAAATAAGAGCTATGACTTATGCTATGGAGCTTGTTTACTACTCGCAATCAGAAAGAGTGAATGTGCGTGTGATTCAACTTGTTGTTGATGAATAAAATATATTGTTGTTTATTTAATATTTTAGAAGAAAATAACTTCTACTCTCAACTATTGCAAATACTCATAGTTGTTGAAATTCATAGAGGGATAAACTTCGGTTCTTTAATGAGTGTAATAAAATCTCATTGTGGTGTTTACTAGAGTTATCCGCTTAGGCACATAACTTTTATTGTGAAAAAAAAAATATATTGTTGCTAAAATTTTTGGAAGCATTTTTTAGAAATTTACCTTTCTAAATTTCCTCAGTATCTTCTCTTTCTAACAGAATTTTTTAGCAGCCGCATTACACTCAATTTCCGCATAAACTCTGAAAAATAATTTATCTGGAGCTTAAGCATTTTTCCTGGCACCTAAGGTTTTCGCGAAATGTTTGTCCAACTCCATGTAGATAGGTTATATCTAAATGAATCTATCAATATAAATCTCTACATATAAGGTAAAGTGAATTTTCAGAATATTTAAACTATTATAACTGAAAAATTTGATTGTGGAAATTTCATAGAACAAGTAATCTCGGTGGAGCTGCTTCATACCCACTTTGAAACAAAACTGACTTCTGTGTATTTTTACTGTCTTCTGAAGCAAATACAGTAAATATATATATATACACACGTATAGACTTATATTTTTTGAGCGAGAAAGATAAATATCTGGGGTTTTCCTCCTGGTGGAAAACCCCATGACTTTCCACAAAAAATTTCAAAAAGTTCTCGTCTCACCGAGTTAAGACCTTTCTGAAGACTTCTTTAGACTATCCTCACAGAGAAAAGATACACTGGCGGAAAAAAAAAATCCCAACACCAAGAAAAAATTACTGTAGAGTAATGAAATTTGGGTAATGCAATTGTCCAGTTAACATGTTTAATTGAATAAATGTATAAGCTCACTGGCTAATTTAAGCTCAAGAAAATGCTGTGCAAATGAGAAATTATGTTAATTTAATAGAGGGTGTAACCTCCAGAATTTTGAAGGGAAGTCTGCAAGCGTGCATGCATTGTGTCATACAGGTGCCGAATGTCACTTTGTGGTGTGGAGTGCCATGCTTGTTGTACTTGTTGTGTCAATACTAGGACCGTCATTGCTGACTGTGGATGATGCTCGAGGTGACGTCCAATGATATCCCAGCTGTTATCAATTGGAGACAGACCTGGTGATTTTGCAGGTCATGGTAACATGTCAGCACTCTGTAGAGCACATTGCGTTACAGCAGCGATGTGAGGGCGAGCATTATCCTGTTGGAAAACTCCCCCTTGAATGTTACTCATGAAGGGCTGTACTACTGGTTAAATTACCAGACTGACGACAAATTTTCAGTCAGTGAGTTTGGGATAACTACAAGAATGCCTCTGCTGTCGCAGGAAATTGCTTCAGAGACCATGACTCCAGGTGTGGGTCCCGTGTGTCTAGGCCGTAGACTGCTTGGATGCAGGCTGTCCCCTGGCCTCCTTCTGACCAATATACAGCCACCACTGGCACTAAGGCAGAATGTGTTTTCATCAAAAATTAAAACAGATCTCCACTCCGACCTCCAGCGAGCTCTGTCTTGGCACCACAGCCGTCAGAAACGGCAATGGTTTGCAGTCAATGGAATACCGGCTACAGGCTGCCTGGCTCGGAGCTGTCCTTGAAGTAAACAGTGTCTTACCGTTCCTTGGGTCATGATGGTACCAACTGCAGCTCGAATGTCAGCCGCAGATGCAGTACGATGCGTCACAGCCGAAAGCAAGATTCGGCGATCTTCCTTCTCAGTCGTGCCACGTGGCAGCTCGGAACTCGATCTTCTTGAGGTAGTACCATCCCTTGACCATAGATTCCAATAATCATGCATGGTGGAAACATTTCCCCCCAAGTCTTTCTGCGATATCGCGAAATGAAAATCCACCTTCTCGTAGCCAAATTGTACGACCTCGTTCAAACTCGGTAAGCTGTTGATAATGGCTTCTTCGTCTTCTTAAAGGCATTCCTGGCCAACATGAACGCAATTCGTCAACTTTTACGGAAAAATAATACTCAAGAGCTTTAATACACGCTTTTAAAACAAGCCTTATTTGCATGTTCTGAGCGACGCCAGCTGCGCCATACTTATGCGCGGAGCGCGAAATTTCAATCGATGTCATCTTTCAGTTGTATAAACACGTCTACCAAATTTCGTTTCTTTAACACAAGTCTTTCTTGGTGTTGGGATTTTTTTTTCCGCCAGTGTATTTTTGAAATCTTCTATGAAGGCATTCTATAGTGGCCGAAAAAATGCAGCATCATAGATGAGCGTAGTAGAAGTTAATTTAACGAAAAAATAGTGGGGGATGTATTTGTACGACAAAGTAATTATAATGCATAACAATGTAGTGAAATAAAGAAAACTTGTATTTTTGTTTTTAAAAAACAAGCACTGTAAAATAATGCTGTTTTACTACTAAAACCATTAAAATCTTCGGATGAATTTTGAGAAGGGCCCATCTAAGAAAACTGACGACCAGTTTCGCCTTCATATTTTCCTTCAAAGATACTATTTTGCCTTGCTATAATATACCCTATTTTTAATAATGCTATTAAAATAACTGCTTCAATCCGTCAAATGTTTTAGCAGAAATTATATTTTTGTGTCTCCTAAAATACTATAATCTTCAGATTTGAGCCGCTTTCAAAATTTCCAATTTATATAAGTTCATTCTACATACATAAATTGGTACATTTATATAAGCTCTTTCTGCATAAAACTGCAATTCTCATAAATTAGTTATATCTTCCTTCTACAAGAGAAGGTGTGCTCTCCCCTGCCACATCCCCAAGAGAGATAGTGTACTAGGGCTGCGACATCGATGTCGATGTTTTGGAAACATCGATATTTTTACCATCGATGTTTAAGGGCCGATGTTTTTCCAACTTCGATGTTTTGGGTTCGATGCTGTTTTCGATGTCGATGTTTTATATTCCAGCAAAGAAAGCCAAAGAAAAATGTACGATAAGCATACATATTAAAAAGTTTTCACCATGAATTAGACGTTGCAATATTTACCTCATTAGAAAAAAAAATCTATCATTAGTATCGATGTTTGGCTCTTGATGTTTCTGAAACATCTCTAATTTTTTTTTCTTTGATGTCTTTTAATGATTGTTGTTACGCGTTCAATGTTTTTTTCTCCTCCTTTCGATGTACTTTTTACATTTCAGTAAAAAATAATAAAAGTTATGCGATAAAAAAATTCATCTTTCTTCAATTGCTAGTAGCAATGTCTACCAAATGGAAAAAAAAGGGTTTTTTTCTTTCATAACTAAGGATGATTTACTGTCAATGATTTTTAAACATCGTTCTTTTGCATTTGATATTTTTTCTATGATGTTTTACATTTCAGCAAAAAATAGTTTTATAAAAATATGCGACAAAAAAAAGTTTCACAGTTAATCAACAGTTGCAGTATATATCTCACTGAAAAAGGTTTTCTTGATTGACATCGATATCTTGCGGTTGATGTTTAAAAGATATATCTAATTGAGTGATATAAAGAGGCGTTTGTAATGGGGAGTAACTGAATAACTGTACATTCAAATGTATAAGCAATAATAAAAAAAGATGGATGTTTTAAAACATCGATGTTTGAAAACACTGATGTTTTCTGGTCGATGTATCAATAACATCGATGTCCTTATTTTCCAACATCAATGTTTTGTCTTCGATGTCGCACCCCTAAGTGTACCCCCTTCAACGCTACGGAGCATCCCTTCCCGATCGTGATCCCCGAAAAGGAGATTATTATGGTGTAGTATTTGCGTCATACCCACCCCCTTCCCCCCGTCCTCTTATGTACACACTTGTTCAGCAGCAAATATATGTTAACTATATTTGCAGCAATTGTTCACTTTGTAAAATTACGTACATTGTCCGAAAAACAACAAATTTCTCTCTTAAATATTTATCCATCTCAAATTTGTCGGAACATTTACCAAATTTTTTGAAAAAAAAAAAAAAAAAGTTTGGTGTAGGCATGATTTACTTTGCACTTTTCGCATTTGGGCATGTAATTTTAAACATCATAGAAGAAGGTCATTAGCTCGTCTTCTTTATCAACAGTTTAAAAATAATCATAACGTTATCTGCCTGAAATATGACGTGCTGGGTGCGGTGTTATGCACTCCTCTTGATGTGCGCTGTCTGTGGATTACTCACAACTTGTGTTTAAACAAGTTTTTATCAAACAAAGAGGTTCTGTCGTTTTCTCTTTGAGAATTGAAACGCAACGCCATGCAAGCAGCATAGCCATTGCATAACATTCCAGCTCCCACCTTTTTCCAATTTGAGTCACTTTTTTTTATTCGCTGATATTTTAGAACCCTACGAGTATTTTCAGTACATCTCATTTCAAATTCCGTGCACACAGTTACACGTGGTTTTAGAGTGGGACCCTGAAGAGAGTTCTTTCTTTTTTTTTTCATCTAGACTAGGATGAGGATCCGAGCAAATATTGACTGTAATGACCAGCTCTTCCTTTAGAAGGTAAATTCTGGGATCTCTTCGACAATAGGGGCCCCGAATGAGTTTCAAAAATGAACATCATAAATGTTTCACATATATTACTGTTATAGACTAAAGGGTCCCCCAAAACTACATTGCGAGTAGCCCTGAAACTTTTTAATCCGCCACTGCGCTATCATCTAAATCAGAGGTTCCCAAATTTTTGTATTCTGTGGACCTTTCCTTTCCAAATTTCTCATGGACCCTCTACCCAAGGTTAGTTAAAAAATTACTGAGGAATTATAATATCTATACTTAAGCATTTCAAAACAGAGTGAATCAAATGGTTAAGTTTCACTTAACCCTTTATGCCCGGCGGGACTTAGAAGTCCCGCTTATAT
This sequence comes from Uloborus plumipes, assembly GCA_038373865.1. NCBI lineage: Eukaryota > Metazoa > Arthropoda > Arachnida > Araneae > Uloboridae > Uloborus > Uloborus plumipes. Next base: position 7,448 of record JAXGGA010002926.1, read on the forward strand.
TATTTTAGTACTAGCTTTATACCCGGCGTTGCCCGGGTGCGTATTAATACAACATAGCATTCAGAAAAGAAAAAAAAAATGGAAGAATTCTATTCTTATTTGGGTATATAAAAATTTGCATCAATCTGTCTCTTAGGTACAAACTTTGAAAAAAGTAAAAGATTACAGAAAGTTAAACGTTTACAGAAAAATAGTCTCACCAAAATGTGAAAATTAAAGATACATGTTGTCTGTGTTTTGCCGCGTCCACTGGGATTTTGTCTATGGTTCAATTTGACGGGCGGTACGTAAATGTTTGTAAATTGCGCATTTTGTCCGAAGACTTTTTACATAATTCTCCGAATAAAAATCCCACATTTTTGCATAATTCCTCTAATAGGAGGACTAAAAAAATCTCGCAAAAATTAGAATTAAATATCCGTAATTTTATCAACTTGTATGCTTAAAGGTTCATGTCGATTACAAATATAGGCCTAGAAAGGCCACTTTCTGATTTTAAAGGTCATTTTATTATTGCAACATACCTCTTATTTGGTTGAATTCAGTCCACATGGTTGTACAAAAAGTTCTAGGTACAAATTCCCAAAAGAACTTAATTATCACGGAAAGTTCACAGAAAAATAGCACCAGCTAAAAACGAAACATGTATAAGGCTTTTAATCCATGTTTTTGCATAATTCCTCTGATAGGAGGATAAGAAAAAAATGTTCTGCATCATACATATTTTGTGCCAAATGAGAACATGAATTATAATTGTTTTTGACTTATTTCATGCTAAAATGAAATAGGTGAGTCTTGAAATGAAAATTTATTGTTTTAGTTTTAATCATTGTTGGAAAATGCTAATATTTAAATACCATAAATTTTATCAATTTGTAACCTAAAGGCTCATGCCGATTTAAAAAATAGGCCTAATAATAGGCTAGATTCCTATAAAAGGGTCATTTTTGGACAAAAAACTTGAATTTGAGCTTTTTGGATTTTTTAAAATTTCAAGACCCCGCCTATGAGAATTCTAGGGCATCAAGGAACCTCTGTGTCAAGTTTGATGAAAATCTGACGCAAACTGTGTATAGAGAACAAGTATACAAACAAACATACAAGCATTCACTAATTTTTATTGATATAGATTATGAATCCTAAACGGCTGGAATCGTGCTGAAGCTTTTGCGTACCACTGAGTACTTCACTGAGAAGCCGACAGATGGTACCTACAATCTACAATCGGAAATAGTTTTCTCTTGGGCCCTAGGGTATAGGGAGCCTTAGAACCCCAAAAATTCCAAAATTTTTTTACTCGGTAAAAATGTTTTTTGATGTATTAGCAATTCAAAAAACCAAACAAATATGTCAAAATTCATTATTGACTTAATTCGGGACATAAAGGGTTAAGATAAAAGCAGAGTACATGGGTTTGGATATGTCACTAAGGAAAATTAAAAAAAAAAATCATGACAGTGAAAATTTGCCGTGAGAATTTTGGAATGTTGATATTAATATTTTTAACCATCAAGTTCAAACACATTTTTGACAGCTAGCTAAGAATAAAGTCGATCGATTTATTACGGAGTGGGAAATCAAAAGAAATAGAAAAGTAAGTTTTATTAAAACTTTTATGGGGGAGAAAAGAAGTACAAAATGTAAATCTGGTAATATTTGTATACAAAATAAAATATTTTCATGATTTTTATTGCTTTACACTTTTTAAAATACTTGTCACGGCTTAAAGGATCGCATTGCATCCACTATTCTGCCGTGCTAAGCGCAAAAGTGGTATCTGCAGTCACGCTCAAACTGAGATATTGAGTAAAGTATTAAAAAAGTATCTTTAAAGTATTACTCCACCGTGTATTTGATCCAGAGGATACTTTTTCAGATTTTTTTTTAAAAAGTTTCCCGTTCTCAAGTGACCATAAAACTTCGTATTTAGGTAAAATACGTCATAAAGAGCTACCTGGTACTGATAACTCAAATGTGCATACACGACTTTTGTGCTTAGCACGGCAGTATTTTTTTTTTGTCGTGTACCAGCCAGGCTGGCAATTTGGGGTGCGCTGCTTCACTTTTCCGACTGTACCGTAATTTGGTGTGAAGTCCGACTTCCACAGTACACGCATGCCATAGGTACCCGTTAATAGGGTAGGCAACCTTTCACAACAACACATTCACACAAAGAAAGGACAAGGACAGGAGAGAAAAAGCACATCCATGCCCAAGCCGGGACTCGAACCCGGGACCACTCCATCCGTGGCAGACTGCCATGCTTTACATTTTTTAAACTAGACAAAGTGGCCAGCAGCACGGCAGTATTGTTTTACGTTTAAGTAAAATATTCTTTTTTTCTTCAATTTTTTTACATGCAGGCTTATTTGGTAATCAAACATTTATTTTAAAAGATTAATAATATTGCCCACTCTTTCGAAAGAAAAAATTAATTGAGAAAAAAAACCTTAAGCACTTTTTTATTTTGCACATAAGTGAAGAGAAAGGGTGCATACTCAATAGAAATGTTCTCCAAAAGCAGTAAAAATCCTACCCACTTGTTTGTAAAAACATTTTTGAAACAAAGCAACTGACCCCCCCTCCCTAGGCTGTCCTAAAAGATTGGCTTATTGTCCCAAGTTTCCTTTCTACATGTTTCTGCCTCTCCTGAAATCAACAACTTAGCACTTATCTCAAACACATGGTGTTGATACCGCCTACAGCGTTGGATGGCGGCATTTTCTCTTGCAGGAAATAACCACTCAATTTTATAATAAGAGAAAAAAAAAGTAAAACCTGCTGGAGACCTTGAATCTCTCTTCCTTCATTGTCTATCATAGACGCGAAGTTGCAATTTTGACGCTATAATGAATAGGTAAACATACGAATAATAGACGTAATATTTCATCCATGAAGTAATTTTTGTGATTCCGGTAGGATAGGATTTTGATTTAGATGCACCGTGAATGTTTAGCGAGTATTCCGCTTCAAAATGGATCCATTTTCTTTAATTTTAATTCCCATTCTCGTACTGCTCGTATCTGTGTGGATTGCAGTAAGAAGAAAAGAAAGAAATCCTTTACCGGGACCGTTAGGATTGCCATTTGTAGGATATATCCCATTCATGACCAGTAAACCATACGCTAAATTTGCAAAGCTGGCGAAGAGATACGGACCTGTTTACAGGTGAGCTTTTGAAACTGATTTCAAAAGTATGAGAACTCTTAGCGGTTCCCAAATATTCATTCTTCGGATTTCTTTTTAAAATGTCTACAGTGGTGGCAACAATTTTAAGCCCTCACTTCTTTTTTTTTGAAATTTTTGCGTCTGACTTAACTTTTTGTTATGAAATTCTCCTACCACCTTCACTATTGTTTTCGACTTTTTTGACATGATGTAATAAAAGAACTTCTTGTCAAAAATTGATACATTCTATTGCAAAAAGATAAAATCGGTAATTAAATCCAATTGTTGGAGTAGTGATATGGATCGGGTAAATACCTAGTGGGTAGGTAAATATTTGTCCCCGGGGCCCGGTTAAATACCCAGAAACCGGCTCTTTTGGGGAAAAAAATGTAAAGAGGGAATATGGTATTTTTTATCAAAGCATGAAATAATAAGCTATGCATTATGCATAGTCTATAGTATTTTTAACGGAAGGATTTTATTTAATTACTTAAAAATAAATCGTGAGTGAAATAACCTTTATTTGCAGTGTCCAGTGTGAGTGTGATAATTGGAGAAATAGGAGACGTGAAGAAATAACAAATTTCATAATTTCAAAATCTCAATCTGCATTTGTTAAAGAAAAAAGAAATATGATGCATGTTTGGCAGAATAAATTTTTCTTGCTATTAAATCTTTTCCCAGAAAAATAGCAATTAAATAGTTTGATAAATCATTGGCAGATGCATAATATTTCTACTTTCGATATGATCATTGATCAAGTCAAAATAGTCTGAAATAAATCTGATATGTATCGCAAGTCTCTGACACTATCGGGTCAATCCATGCGAAATCATACAGGAAAACTAAACCATGTTGCTCACTATTTTTGATTTTTAAAATTTTTGCCTGTTAATTAACTGTTATATTAGGAGCCTGAAACAATGGTTTAAGAATTTTTAAACCTTCAGAATTTTTTTTGTCAAGCACTTTTCAGTAGCTGCGGAAGTAAAATGTACGCAATAAAGATATTATGACTAATCACTTTTAAACTAAAAATACTAATTAATAATTAAAATACCTTTTTTTTTCTTTCACAAAGCGAACTGATATAATCATTTGAAGGGAAACATTTAACTAAGATCATTGACGTACTTATCAAAAAACAGAAGTACATTTTTCAAGAAATTATTTTCTTTTCTACGCTGGAATCTGGGTAGTTAAAATCATTGAAACTAAAAATTGAAAGGAAAATAAATTGAAAATCAGAAAATTCATAAAATTGACAATTAATGATAAAATACTCCCTGAGGTTAATCCGAGGTGCGAAGAGGAAGAGCTTGAACTTCAAATTGTTTCTTTCTTAACGTGTGATTAATTGTCTGAACCCTGAACAAGCGGTTTCGTACATGTTTACAATTTCGGCTTTCGTTACCCTATTTTTTACTGCTATTGCCCCCCTATTGCCCCTTAAGAATTTACCGCCCCTTTGGGGATGATCGCCCCCCAGGCTGGGAACCACTGATCTAGAGCTTAAGATCGGATTTTGAGCAACTTTTTGGTGCTATAAGGAGGTTTTAATGCTTTAAACTTTTAAACATGAATGAAGAGTTGTAGGTTATTTTAAAACTATTATTGTTCTTTGCTCACTAGATGTATAAAGACCGTGAAAACCCAGCTTTAAAGTGGAAAATCATGTTTCTATAACTAACACGTAGAAAAAAAGCATTTATAAAAGCATAATATCTAAATTATTTCTTTCTGTAAATGGAAAGTAAATTTAAGTATGTGTTTTTGTAAAAAGGTTAGTTTATACCACAAAAAACTCATCTAATATTATCTCCATATATTATTTCTCTAAGCCGAATCCTATACCCGGTCGAAACTCGCTCATTTCTTTATCGAATTGCATGAAAATTTATGATTTTGAAGCTTATCCCGCGGGCTATTGACGAAAATTAGACCCACCCTCTAAAAAGTGTCGGTTCGTTTTTTATTCGAACTTCAATTTTTGGGCACAAAATTGACTCTATCTAGCGAAATAATTGTCGTATCGTCTCCATTTTGATTTCATTCGAAAGATTAAAAAAAATGCGTTCTTTAGAACGTTTCTCCGCTAGCGCCGCGTAACGAGAATCTCGAAAATCCACGTTTAAGCGACTTATAAGCGATTGAAGTTTGAAAAAGTTACATTTTTTGCTCAACTGTTAAAATCGTTACATTGTTGTTCAAATCAATTTTAAATGCGACATTTCAAGCCAAGGCTTAGCTCGGTAAACCTTAATTGTAACTTTTATTGTTTCAAAATACTATGGTAGTTTTGCGATAACGTTAGTATTTAGTTTAGTAGTAGCCTTGGGTATTTGATTTTAATGTAGGGTATCACTTTTGTAGTAGTTGTAAAAGTGAAAAGAAAGGTATCCTCTGTTTTATACCACGTCAACCAATGTTTTAAAATAAACCGCCTTAGCAGGGGAGCGAAACTAATACACCAAATCTAACACATCCAATCGAGGACTGAAATCTTTGAACCTGAATAACTCAATTTTAAGTATAGAATTTTTTTTTTTTTTTTTTTTTTTTTTTTTTGCGGAATTCCGCACGGGTCACCTAGTCTACTTATATTAAAAACTGAGTATCTTTCTAACTATCTTTCTTTCTAACTATCTTTCTTTCTAACTATCTTTCTTTCTAACTATCTTTCTTTAACTATCTTTCTATGTCACGCTTCTTTCTCCTGAACGCCAATGAACTGAAAGTCGAACCAGGTACCGATAGATAGGTAATTTTTCAGGCTTCATTAGTTTCAATCTATATAATTATACGATTTTAATTAGCGAAGATATCAATTAATAAGTAGTCAAGTTTAAAGCGATTAAGCCTAATAAATGATTAAATATGAAATCCATTCTTGCAAACCGTCGTTGCTATGAAACAGTGATAACAATGATAATGAGAATTTTGAATGAAGGCTTAACTAAATCAAAAGCGGGCCACTTACGTAGAATTTTTATCGCTAGCTACTTGTAATATTTTGAAACATTCATTTTTTGAAAAGCCATCTACTTATATTAAAAACTGAGTGTCTATGTCTGCTTTTTTTCTTTGAGCGAGCTGAACTTACTGAAACTCTCCTCACCATCTTGAAAGCGCGAAGCATCTCAATAATTCGAATGATTTTTTTATATAGGAAAAAAGTAAAGGCGTGAAGCGCCTATTAGCGAGCCGCCTTGGCGGGGAGTACTTTCTTGAAATTTTTCTCACTACTTTCAAGGCACGAAGTGCCCGTGCAACGCCGGGCCACGTGCGTGGTATGTCTTGAAATCGAATGAACATTAAATTATATCAAATAATATAACTTCAGAATGAGGTAAAAGTTAGAGAGGGGGACGTTATGCATCAACATGCCGCAGGAAGCTAATCTAGCTGCCCTGGCAGCTAGTCTACTTATATTAAAAACTGAGTATCTTTCTCACTATCTTTCTTCTAACTATCTTTCTTTCTAACTATCTTTCTATCTTTCTATGTCACGCTTCTTTCTCCTGAACGCCAATGAACTGAAAGTCGAACCAGGTACCGATAGATAGGTAATTTTTCAAGCTTCTTTAGTTTCAATTGATATAATTATACGATTTTAATTAGCGAAGATATCAATTAATAAGTAGTCAAGTTTAAAGCGATTAAGCCTAATAAATGATTAAATATGAAATCCATTCTTGCAAACCGTCGTTGCTATGAAACAGTATAATAACAATGATAATGAGAATTTTGAATGAAGGCTTAACTAAATCAAACACGAAACTCATAAGCGGACCACTTACGTAGAATTTTTATCGCTAGCTACTGGTAATATTTTGAAACATTTATTTGTTGAAGAGCCATCTACTTATATTAAAAACTGAGTATCTATGTCTGCTTTTTTTCTTTGAGCGACCTGAACTTACTGAAACTTTCCTCACCATCTTGAAGGCGTGAAGCATCTCAATAATTCGAATGATTTTTTTATATAGGAAAAAAGTAAAGGCGTGAAGCGCCTGTAAGCGAGCCGCCTTGGCGGGGAGTAGTTTCTTTAAATTTTTTTCTCACTACTTTCAGGGCACGAAGTGCCCGTGCAACGCCGGGCCACGTGCGTGGTATGTCTTGAAATCGAATGAACATTAAATTATGTCAAATAAAACTTCAGAATGGGATAAAAGTTAGAGAGGGGGGACGTTATGCATCAGCATGCCGCAGGAAGCTAATCTAGCTGCCCTGGCAGCTAGTCTACTTATATTAAAAACTGAGTATCTTTCTAACTATCTTTCTTTCTAACTATCTTTCTTTCTATCTTTCTATGTCACGCTTCTTTCTCCTGAACGCCAATGAACTGAAAGTCGAACCAGGTACCGATAGATAGGTAATTTTTCAAACTTCTTTAGTTTCAATTGATATAATTATACGATTTTAATTAGCGAAGATATCAATTAATAAGTAGTCAAGTTTAAAGCGATTAAGCCTAATAAATGATTAAATATGAAATCCATTCTTGCAAACCGTCGTTGCTATGAAACAGTGATAACAATGATAATGAGAATTTTGAATGAAGGCTTAACTAAATCAAACACGAAACTCATAAGCGGGCCACTTACGTAGAATTTTTATCGCTAGCTACTGGTAATATTTTAAAACATTCATTTGTTGAAAAGCCATCTACTTATATTAAAAACTGAGTGTCTATGTCTGCTTTTTTCCTTTGAGCGAGCTGAACTTACTGAAACTCTCCTCACCATCTTGAAGACGCGAAGTATGCGTACGAAGAAGACGTGCGTGGTATGTCTTGAAATCGAATGAACATTAAATTCTATCAAATAATATAACTTCAAAATGAGGTAAAAGTTAGAGAAGGGGCACGTTATGCATCAACATGCCGCAGGAAGCTAATCTAGCTGCCCTGGCAGCTAGTGAGAATAATAAATTTTGCATTATGTGAATGATGATTTCTTGGCGTCAAAATAAATGCGATTTTTCAGCCAACTTCGAGGCGTCATATCTCTAAAACTAGAACGATATCACTCATAATATTTTTGCTACATATTTACTACTGTAAGATGGTTATCCAGTTAAATTTTTGTAGATTTTCATTCAGTCCCTTTTCAGATATTAAATCTCAAAGTTAGCATTTTTTCTCCAAAATGCCGAGTTGGACAAATTATATAAAAAAAATGACTGTCTTCAAATGTTTCATACTACTTCTGGGAATAGTCCTATGAGATATCTATTCAAGGGGGAAAAAAGTAAGAGTGAGTCTTAATCCTTCTACTAATATTTTTATGCCAAAAATGTAAAATTTCGCACAAAAAATCTTATTTTTAAGCCAATTTCGCACAAATTTGTAATTAATTATCAGAAAAATAACTAATATAGAAATTTAGATCATTTTCTGCTCCATCAAGTGGTTTTTAAATCATTTTGATACATTTATAAATAAAAAAGTTATAAGCATCTTCAAAAAGTACTCTTTTCATGAAAAGTCGCTTCCGTAGCTACTGAAAAGTGGTTGCTAAAAAAAATTCTGAAGGTTTAAAATTTTTTAAACCATTGTTTCATGCTCCCATATAACAGTTAATTAATAGACAAAAAGTTTTAACAATCAAAATAGTGAGCAACATGGTCTGTATGATCTCACATGGATTGACCCTATCTTATATAAAAATATTTTTGAAAAAAAAAAATTGAACCGACTTCGGAACTTCACTCAGAAAATGCTCTAAAAAGTAAAAAATTATTTTATTCTTTGAACTCCATCGATACTACATTTAAACATAAGTTTTGAAGTCGGCGCAAAAAAAGCCAAATAGAATCACTCGAAACTATAAATATAAATTTAAATGAATCCAGGTTCTTTATTCGCATTCGCATTCATTGAAAAATACATATACAAATATTCAGCTCTCAATTTTCAATGATTTCTCTGAAAATGTTGGCAAAATATAGTAAACATCATTTTACCTATAGTTTTTGCGCCGACTTCAAAACTTATGTTTAAATGTAGTATCGATGGAGTTCAAAGAATAAAATTATTTTTTACTTTTTAGAGCATTTTCTGAGTGAAGTTCCGAAGTCGGTTCAATTTTTTTTTTCAAAAATATTTTTATTTTAATCTTTTTAGTGTAAATGTACGTATGGAATAAGGTAATGCTTCCATTGCAAAACTTCACCTAATTTTCTTAAGTAAATGCTTCATAAAATAAGTTATGTAAGAAAAAAAAGGAAGTATCAACGCGTCTAAAATTTTAAACGATTGACACTAAAAAATAATCCTTGTTATTCTCTGGTATTTATTTGTGTACTAGTTTAATTAAAGGCTAAATATTAACGGCTTTTCAACTAATTTATGTTTCAAAACAACACTAGATTCTCGCAGTTCATAAAATTTCACGACGTATTACATAGGTGGCCCGCTAATGAGTTTTATGTTTGATTCAGTTAAGCCTTCATTCACAATTTTCATGATCATTATAATAACTGTTTCATATTAATCACGTTCTGTAACAATGGATTTCATATTTAATCATTTAGGACAAATCGCTTTAAATTTGAGCAAAAATTTGGAGATTTTCCTCATTTTCTTCAGAATTCCTTTATCAAACCTTATGTAAATTAAGACTAACAAAACCTGAAATATTACGAATCAATCAGTACCTGGTACGACTTTCAGTTCGTTGGAGTTCAGGAGAAAAAAGCAGGACATAGAAGCACTCGGTTTAAAATTTTCAAAAAGACCATAGAAAGGAGTTTCATTATGCAATCCAGAGAAGCCTGGCATTCAAAATGGTCATTATTACGATTACTGTGATCCCAATTTCTTTTTCGAAGGATTTCTGAAGGTTCCCGTTATCGAACCCGGACCACGAGAGGATGGGACCAATCGGAAAGAAAGACCTTTCTAACAAAAAAAGAATTTTTGAAATCGGTCCAGGCGTCTTCGAGTAATCTAGGAACATACCGAAAAAAAAAATTTCTCCGACGAATTGTATAACCTCCTCCTTTGTTGAAGTCGGTTAAAAAGTGTTTAAAATCAATTGCAAAATTTCATACATAACTAGCTGCCAGGGCAGCTAGATTAGCTTCCTGCGGCATGCTGATGCATAACGTCCCCCCTCTCTAACTTTTACCTCATTCTGAAATTATATTATTTGATATAATTTAATGTTCATTCGATTTCAAGACATACCACGCACGTGGCCCGGCGTTGCACGGGCACTTCGTGCCCTGAAAGTAGTAAGAAAAAAATTTAAAGAAACTACTCCCCGCCAAGGCGGCTCGCTTACAGGCGCTTCACGCCTTTACTTTTTTCCTATATAAAAAAATCATTCGAATTATTGAGATGTTTCACGCCTTCAAGATGGTGAGGAAAGTTTCAGTAAGTTCAGGTCGCTCAAAGAAAAAAAGCAGACATAGATACTCAGTTTTTAATATAAGTAGATGGCTCTTCAACAAATAAATGTTTCAAAATATTACCAGTAGCTAGCGATAAAAATTCTACGTAAGTGGTCCGCTTATGAGTTTCGTGTTTGATTTAGTTAAGCCTTCATTCAAAATTCTCATTATCATTGTTATCACCGTTTCATAGCGACGACGGTTTGCAAGAATGGATTTCATATTTAATCATTTATTAGGCTTAATCGCTTTAAATTTGACTACTTATTAATTGATATCTTCGCTAATTAAAATCGTATAATTATATCAATTGAAACTAAAGAAGCTTGAAAAATTACCTATCTATCGGTACCTGGTTCGACTTTCAGTTCATTGGCGTTCAGGAGAAAGAAGCGTGACATAGAAAGATAGAAAGATAGTTAGAAAGATAGTTAGAAAGAAAGATAGTGAGAAAGATACTCAGTTTTTAATATAAGTAGACTAGCTGCGTAGCCCGGCGTTGCACGGGCTGTAATGTAGTGAAGGCAGTTTGAGAAGACTACTCGCCACCAAGGCGGCTCGCCTTTAAAGAAATGAGGAAAGTTTAAACAGTTTACTCGCCGTCAAGGCGGCTCGAGTTTACAGTAGCGAGGAAAGTTTCAATTCACTACTCGCCGCCAAGGCGGCTCGCCTTTAAAGTACCAAGGAAAAGTTTAATAAACTACTCCCCGCTAAAGCGGCTCGCTAAAAAGCTTTCCTGCATCAAAGAATCAATCGAATTATTTGCACATACTTCCTCAAAAATAAAGACGATGTCAAGTAGCGCATACTTAGCACTCTCCCTAAATAACAAATAAAATTCCTTTCCAAAAACAATTATTTCCAAACCGCTTTCTTCCTGTAAAATTAATTGCAAAATTCTAAACGAAAAAGTTCTTTTAATATTTGGATCGCAGCCAGAAAAAGTCCATTCTAAAAACAGCAATTGCAATTTTATTTAAAAACACATTATCAAAATGGTACCAGAGAAAAAATATGTCATTAATAATTAGAATAAAAACAATTGTTAGAATTTTGTTATAACACGTATTCAAAATGACAATGGAAAAAAATAACACTCTTTCATTTTAAAAAGTTCAAATTAATTAACGTTTTAATTTAGGGCCGAATTCAAGTGAAACACCTTTGCAATCGCTTCGAGGCGTTTGCATATTGCAACCGCTACTGTAAGTCGAATTCAAGTGAATTCGTTTCACTTGAATCCAAATTTTGGAATTTGCGATTGCATTGGTGAGTTGCGATCGTCCGTGTTTCACTTGAATCCCTGCCTTAAAATCGCAACGGAAAGAAATAAATATCTTGGAGCTTTAAATAGTTCAATAATTTAATTAACGTTTTAATTCAAAATGGCAACGGTAAGAAAAAATGTCTTGGAAGTTTAATCATTTATTAGGCTTAATCGCTTTAAATTTGACTACTTATTAATTGATAGCTTCGCTAATTAAAATCGTACTAGCTGCCAGGGCAGCTAGATTAGCTTCCTGCGGCATGTTGATGCATAACGTCCCCCCTCTCTAACTTTTACCTCATTCTGAAGTTATATTATTTGATATACTTTAATGTTCATTCGATTTCAAGACATACCACGCACGTGGCCCGGTGTTGCACGGGCACTTCGTGCCCTGAAAGTAGTGAGAAAAAAATTTAAAGAAACTACTCCCCGCCAAGGCGGCTCGCTTACAGGCGCTTCACGCCTTTACTTTTTTCCTATATAAAAAAAATCATTCGAATTATTGAGATGCTTCACGCCTTCAGGATGGTGAGGAAAGTTTCAGTAAGTTCAGCTCGCTCAAAGGAAAAAAGCAGACATAGACACTCAGTTTTTAATATAAGTAGATGGCTTTTCAACAAATGAATGCTTCAAAATATTACAAGTAGCTAGCGATAAAAATTCTACGTAAGTGGCCCGCTTATGGGTTTCGTGTTTGATTTAGTTAAGCCTTCATTCAAAATTCTCATTATCATTGTTATCACCGTTTCATAGCAACGACGGTTCGCAAGAATGGATTTAATATTTAATCATTTACTAGCTGCCAGGGCAGCTAGATTAGCTTCCTGCGGCATGTTGATGCATAACGTCTCCCCTCTCTAACTTTTACCTCATTCTGAAGTTATATTATTTGATATAATTTAATGTTCATTCGATTTCAAGACATACCACACACGTGGCCCGGCGTTGCACGGGCACTTCGTGCCTTGAAAGTAGTGAGAAAAATTTCAAGAAAGTACTCCCCGCCAAGGCGACTCGCTAATAGGCGCTTCACGCCTTTACTTTTTCCTATATAAAAAATCATTCGAATTATTGAGATGCTTCGCGTCTTCAAGATGGTGAGGAAAGTTTTAGTAAGTTCAGCTCGCTCAAAGAAAAAAAGCAGACATAGACACTCAGTTTTTAATATAAGTAGATGGCTTTTCAACAAATAAATGTTTCAAAATATTACCAGTAGCTAGCGATAAAAATTCTACGTAAGTGGCCCGCTTATGAGTTTCGTGTTTGATTTAGTTAAGCCTTCATTCAAAATTCTCATTATCATTGTTATTATACTGTTTCAAAGCAACGACGGTTTGCAAGAATGGATTTCATATTTAATCGTTTATTAGGCTTAATCGCTTCAAACTTGACTACTTATTAATTGATATCTTCGCTAATTAAAATCGTATAATTATATCAATTGAAACTAATGAAGCCTGAAAAATTACCTATCTATCGGTACCTGGTTCGACTTTCAGGTCATTGGCGTTCAGGAGAAAGAAGCGTGACATAGAAAGATAGTTAGAAAGAAAGATAGTTAGAAAGAAAGATAGTTAGAAAGAAAGATAGTTAGAAAGAAAGATAGTTAGAAAGATACTCAGTTTTTAATATAAGTAGATAATTATATAGATTGAAACTAATGAAGCTTGAAAAATTACCTATCTATCGGTACCTGGTTCGACTTTCAGTTCATTGGCGTTCAGGAGAAAGAAGCGTGACATAGAAAGATAGAAAGATAGTTAGAAAGAAAGATAGTTAGAAAGAAAGATAGTTAGAAAGAAAGATAGTTAGAAAGATACTCAGTTTTTAATATAAGTAGATCTTTATCTTTACTAATATATAAAGTTGTAGAGTTTGTTTGTTTGTTTGTTTGAACGCGCTAATCGCAGGAACTACTGGTTCGATTTGAAAAATTCTTTTTGTGTTGAATAGTCCATTTATCCAGAAAGACTTTAGGCTATAGTTTGAAAAGATTCGATAAGCGATTCGTTTTTTATTCGAATTCAAGGCAATTTTCCCATAAATCGCCGAATACTGGTGTTAAAAATTACTTGCACATATTAATGTTGCATATCGTTGGAAGCAGAAAAATTTTGTCCGTCCTATGCTGTTTGTTTCGATTCTCTAACTTAAACACAGTACGAGCTATTCAATTTTTAAACTTGCCTTTTGCAAGGCTTCACCCGATTTCTTGCAATACTTGGTTCATTAAAACCTTCAATAAAAAATAAACTAATTATTCCAAAGATTTGATTTTTACGCCATTGTATAGAGCGATATTTTTAACCCCAGAATTGATTCGACTTACAGTCGAAGAACCAAGCTTTTATCTCTACTAGAAAAAAAGTTACAAGCGTTTGAACTTTGAGTTCGAAAACCTCTTTCCTGATCAAACTATTAACGTTTTATTGCGTTGCTACGGCGACATCTTTTAAATTCATTGTTGGTGTCCTTTTCTTCATTTCGTTTCTTAAAAGCATTTCATTTTACGGCGTTTCAACAAGGCAAATAATGCGATCGTCCGTGTTTCACTTGAATTCCTGCCTACTTAATGACCAAGGCAGGGATTCAAGTGAAACAGGCTATCGCAAACTGCAATCGCTACTGGAAATGAATTACATTAGAACGTTTCTTGATACTGGAAATGAATCACATTAGAACGTTCATCGTGACGTTTGCCTATGAAAAACGAGCTAGATAAAACGTCACAGCCTACTTGGCGAATAAGAGGAGATGGCCGACTGCTTGTGAGCTCTTATTGGCTCCGCTCGTAGTGACGTCAGTGCCAATTTAAGTTGATGATAATGTAATTGACTTCCAGTAGCGATTGCATTCGAAGCGATCGCAGTGCTGTTTCACTTGAATCCCTGCCTTATATTTTTTTTCCTGGTACCATTTTGAAAATGTGTTTCAAATTAAATTGCAATTCATGTTTTTAGCAGGGGTTTTTTTGGCTGCGATCTAAATATTAAAACAACTTTTTTGTTTGGAATTTTGCAATTAATGTTACAGGAAGAGAGCGGTTTGGAAATATTTGTTTTTGATAGGGAATTGTATTTGTTTATTAGGGAGAGTGTTAAATATATGCTACTTGACATTGTTTTTATTCCTGAGGAAGCATGTGCAAATAATGCGATTGACTTTCTTATGCGGGAAAGTTTTTTAGCGAGCCGCTGTAGCGGGGAGTAGTTTTTTGAAACCGGTTTCGCTAAAACTTTCCTCCCTCCTTTAAATGCGAGCCGCCTTGGCGGCAAGTAATTAGTTTTAACTTTCCTTACTACTTTAAAGGGGAGCCGCCTTGGCGGCGAGTAGTTTGCTGAAACTTTCCTCGCTACTTTAAAGGTGAGCTGCCTTGGCGGTTATATATCATTATATACCGCCTTGACGGCGAGTAGTTTATTTAAATTTTCATCACTACTTTAAAGCCCGTGCAACGCCGGGCCCCACAGCTAGTACTGAATACAATTATTTAAATAAAAAACATGTTAAATTTAAAAAGATTTTAAAACGGTACAAAAGTTAAAAATAAGTTTTCGAAGCCTCACGTAGTTTAAAGCCCCTTGCAAATTGCCCGGAAAATTTGTGATTGATAATTTTTAAAAGCTGTCAAAATACTTGTATGATTAAAAGGAAAAACATAGGGCTCGAGTTTTACATAACCATAAGAGGCGTAAAAAGTAGAAATCAGTGACAAGCAGTGGCGTAGCTAGGGGTTGGCAGGAGTGGCTCTTGCCACGGGCGCAACAGCCAGGGGGGCGCATTTTTACCGATTAAAACAATTTTTTTTTTGGTCAAGTCTATACAGACTGAAACACAAACATTTGATAGACACCTCCAACAGCGCAAACTGCGCCCCACGCTACAAGACAAACCATAAAAAAATGTGCAACTTTGCTTTGGTAGATTTCAGTTGGATACACTGATGTTAGCTTATAAATCTATCTGGCAGGATAGAATTTAGTTATATGGGGCCTGAAGTTTGTATAATAAGCTGATCTGAAATCGGCCGGTCCTTAAAAGAGATAGAAACAAACCTTTCCTTTCCGCTTCTTTCCAGCCTTTTTTTTTCACGATATCACTTCCCCTTATCAATTACATATTGAACTTCAATAAAAATATTTGTGAAAAAAAAATTGAACCTACTTCAGAACTTCAATCGGAAAGTGCTCTACAAAGTAAAAAAAAAAATTTATTTCTTGAACACCATCGATACTACATTTAACCATAAGTTTTGGAATCGGCGCAAAAACACTAAATAGAATCATACGAAACTATAATTCAACTATAAATATAAATTTCAATAAATCTAGGTTCTTTAATCGTTTTCGCATACATTACATTGTCAACCTCATATTTATGTAATGGTATCATTATTCAGCTCTTAATTTTCTCTGAAAAATGTTGGCAAACTATAGTTTAACATCATTTTACCTATAGTTTTTGCACCGACTTCAAAACTTATGTTTAAATGTAGCATCGATGGTGTTCAAAGAATAAAATTATTTTTTTACTTTTTAGAGCACTTGCCGACTGAAGTTCTGAAGTCGGTTCATTTTTTTTTCCAAAAATATTTTTATTTTATTCTTTTTAGTGGAAATGTACTTCAGAAATTCGGTAATGGTAACGTAAAGTGAAATTTTACAACTAATTTATAATTCAAAAATTACAAGTCGCTTGCGATAAAAATCACGGGACGCGGGAGCGTCCCGCCCCGCCAAGAAAACCAAATACAAGCCGCCAAGAAATTTCCGTCGCCAATAAAAATGTAAAAAAGCGACTAGGACTGTTTACGCGAGTAACCAAACCGGGGTTTTCACCCCTCTGTATCTCAGCCCCATAAAGATCTTTAGAGTTCATTTTTGGTATACTCAATCTCCAGCGGCCCCTGACGGCACATACTAAAGCAAAACATCCAGGACCCTCAGGGGGAGGGGTGATATATGTTATAAAATCGCTATTTTTCGCACTTTTTAAAAATTGTTTGACAGGGGTCCAGACTAAACGGTAACTCGGATTGAGCTCTGCTTTTGCACCCACATTTTTTTTTGTCCCAAAGCTCGGCATAGGGGGTTTTTCGACCCCCCTCCCCCCCATCGTTTTTATTTTCCGTATCTTTTCTCCCCGGGGGTCTTTAGTGTTGATTTTTGGTATGAATATTCTCGATGAGACATTGAGGACATTTTCCCAAAATTTACCCCCCGGGGTCATCGCACCCCGGAGTTATTAATGCTTAAAATTGGTCCGATTTCTATCTACTAGCTCTGTTCAACATCTGAGCATTTATGTTTTCATTGTTGGGCCACGAGGAAAGAAAACTCAATGATTTATAATTTCATCTGTTGCCAGTTTCTATTTGTTAACAAATAAAATATTTGTAATTGATTTTATTGCATAAGGCCTTTAAAAGGGATCTTCAATTTAGTTCATTTTAATATGAGATCGGCAGTAAGGGTTGGGGTTTTTTTTTTTAACTTTTAATTTAATCGTAGTATTGTTAGCAACTAGCTTTGTTTTGCGTCGGTTCGGGTGGTACATTGTGATTGATTTCAATTTTATCCTAGACTGAAGAAGATCCTTGAACTTTTGCACCAAATGCATGCCGCCAAGAAAACCACAGATGTCGGACCGCCAAGAAAAATGTTGAAGGGAAAAAAAAAACATGCAAAGTAAATTTTGAAGAGAAAAAAAAACAGGCAAAGAAATAATATTAATGCAAAAACATGTGATATCTCCCCAAAAACAACAGTGTTGTAAAAAAATCCCCCGCCAAGAAAACCTTAAATACTCAGCCTTAAAAAGTTATGATATCGAGTTTTCCAGCCAAGTTTGTGCCAAACTACAACTAACCTGTATGTATAGTTCTTTTAAATTGTTTTTAGTCCTGCCAGGTGGGAAGCTTTGTCTTGTGAGGTGGTTGCTTAATGAGTAAAAACTTCCCGCCCGGCAGGACTGAAAACAATTTAAAAGAACTATACATACAGGTTAGTTGTAGTTTGGCACAAACTTGGCTGGAAAACTCGATATCATAACTTTTTAAGGCTGAGTATTTAAGGTTTTCTTCGCGGGGGATTTTTTTACAACACTGTTGTTTTTGGGGAGATACTATCTACGTGGCCCGCTAATAAGTTTCATGTTTGATTCAGTTAAGCCTTCATTCAAAATTCTCATCATCATTATAATCACTGCTTCATATCAGCCACGTTTTATAACAATGGATTTCATATATTTAATCATTCAGGAGAAATCGTTTTAAATTTCAGCAAAAATTTGAAGATTTATCTCAATTTCTTCAGAACCCCTTTATGAAACCGTATGCAAATTAAAACTAATGAAGCTTGAAAAATTACAAATTTATCGGTACCTGCTTCGACTTTCAGTTCATCGGCGTTCAGGAGAAAAAAGCAGGACATAGATACTCAGTTTTTAATATAAGTAGATACACAAAAATTTCAAAAAGACCATAGAAATGAATTTCATTATGTAATTCAGAGAAGCCTTACATTCAAATTTGTCATTATTACGATTACTGTGATCATGATTTCTATTTTGATCGATTTCTAAAGGTTCCCGTTATCAAACCCGGACCACGAGACGATGGGACCAATTGGAAGCTAAACCCTTTCAAAGAAAAAAAGAATTTTTGGAATCGGTCCAGTTCAAGTAAAATTATAACATACAAAAAAAACAAAAAAATCTCCGACGAATTGTATAACCTCCTCCTTTGTTGAAGTCGGTTAAAAATAACGTTCTACGATTTTAAAAATCGGCTAGCTTTTGTTGAAAACATGCAATTTTATGATGACAGAAAATAACTCCTCTGTTGGTAACAATTTTTCTGTGGCAAAAACTAGCGAGAGAATAATATGTATTTCTCAAAAGCGGGAGGGGGAGGTGTCTAAAAAACGACTACATTGCAAATTTCACGATTTTAAAAATGTGTACCAAGAGCCTATATTAAATGAAGATTCTAAAAATGAGTTACACAAGTAGAGCGGCCCGCGATTTTGAACGAGCAACGTTTTCAAACGCTGTTTGCAAGGTAAGAAGGTTCAAAAAAAAAAAAAAAAAAAAAGAAAAAAAGGAAAGAAAAGA
This sequence comes from Uloborus plumipes, assembly GCA_038373865.1. Lineage (NCBI taxonomy): Eukaryota > Metazoa > Arthropoda > Arachnida > Araneae > Uloboridae > Uloborus > Uloborus plumipes. Next base: position 26,397 of record JAXGGA010002926.1, read on the forward strand.
AAAAAAAAATTGACAAATAAATCTTTTTTTAGTGAGTTTCGTGTTCGTATTTTGGAATATTTTCTATTTTATATGTACTTTAATGAAGTGCTCTTACTTCTAAACTATATATAGTACTACTTTGTTCTTTTAGTAGAGGGGCTATGGTCCAAAATATAGCCGGAAACTGCATTTTGTGATAAAAGCATGAAAGTTGGTGTGTATGCAGACAATGTATTTATAAACATTTTTAGAAGGGGAGCCATTCCAAAATCCCCACCCAAACCCCTCCGGCGGCCATTTTTGGTCAAAAAGTCCGAAATTGCTTTTCTTATTTCTTTTTCAAAAAACACCTTTTTTATCATCTTATTAGAGTTCAATTATGTTAAACAAAGATTAGAAAACCGTCAAAATAGCTTAAAACCGATTAATTTTAATAGTACTCATTAAAAATTCGTTTTTTTCTAAAAAACTGAAATTGATCAAAATCTTCCAAATTGTTTTCAGGGCCGGTTTAAGGGTGTCCAACTATGTATCTGAAAGCACTATATTAAAGAAAAACAATTTAGTTGCATTAAAATCCCAGCAATCCGAACCCCAAAAATCCGAAACTTTGGAAAACCCGAGTATATTTTTTAAAACTTACTCATAAAAATGTATTGCAAAACTGAAAATAAAAACAGAAATTAAAAATCATAAGCAAAACTAGTACTTTTTCAAAACTTAAAAAAAACCGTTTGAATTGTTCCTTAAGAATGAATATTTATCTTTGATTAATCAAAATAAAACCAGTTTTCTTTATGGACGAAAAAAGTAATAAAAAAAACTTCAAACATTTTGAAAAAAAAAAACGCAATGTCATGGAAAGTTCACTCACATTCAGTAGGATTATAAGTTACGCTTGCACCTATAAAATAGGGGGGAGGGGGAGGCACGATCATATTTTTATACAACTGCGAAATTCTAAAGAAAAAGCTTTAAAACAAATTTCAAGTTTTTTTCTCATTAAACGATTTGAGGAGTTTGTTCTCTCTAAAAGATGAGAGAAGAAAAAAAAAATTGCTGTAATAAAAAGTTTAGTGCTGTGTTAATTAAGCAACTTCTCTACTACTTATCATATTGTGCTGTTATTGAAAAGTAACCCTTTATATCAAAAGAAACAACTGAATTTCAATATAAATCTGAGCAAGCATCAATTATATACAATGATTATGTGTAATGGCTATATACAAGCTGATTTTTTAGCCTACTTTCCCGTAAAAAATAAAAGAGACGAAAAAAGCATTAAAATTGGCTTAATGCATCTAAAAAATGTCGCCAAGTCCAAAAAATATCGCCAAGTCCAAAAAATGTCGCCAAGTTCAAAAAATATCGCCAAGTAAAAAAAAGTCAAAAAGAAACAAAAAAATGAAATAAATATCGAAAAATTAAAAATTTGAAAGTAGGGTATTGAGATGGGGAATTTGTGCGTCGGTCGGTCGGTCTGTCTGTCTGTCTGTCTGTCCCCCCCCTAATAACTTTTGAATGAACATTCCGATTTGGACAAACTTTTTTTTGTTGGAAAGATCTCGGCGAGTACAGCTCATTCCCATATTTGATTTTTTGATTTGAACAATTTTTGGTTCAACTTTGAGCCGTTCAAATAACCGGTCCCGCGATACTAACTTTTTAATGAACAGTCCGATTTGAACAAACTTTTTTTTGTTGGAAAGAACTTTTCAAGGATACTTCATTCCCGTATTTACATTTCCGATTTGAACAATTTTTCGTTCAACATTGAACCGCTCAAGCAAGCTGTCATCCCTAATAACTTTTGAGTAAACAGTCCGAAAAAAAAATGACTGACTGTGCAGACGATTTTTTGTTTATTTATTCATTTGTTTTATTGAATTTATTATTATTATTATTATTATTATTTTTGGCTGACGATTTTTTTTTGTAACAAAAATGTTTCATTCACGAGAGCATTTTATTCTTTATTTATATTTAACAACTGGCAACGGATTAAAAGTGAAATTCGAGACATTTTATCAACGGACGAGTTTTTTTTTCTTTTTTTTTTTTTCTTTTTTTTTTTTTTTTTTTTTCTTTCTTTGATAAAATGTGTTTTGATGTACTTTGTACTTTTAATTTTTTTTTGAAAACAATTGAGGAATTTTTCTACGGAAGAACTGTAACAGTTACATTCTTTAAAAGGTGCGACAAAGCTTTATTTATTCATTTATTTACTTTTTATGTGTCTATTTCATCTGATGAGAGGGGTATATTTTGCTTTTAGAAATCAGCTTCAAGTGCTAAAAAGGTATGTTTGACATAATTTTTAGTCTTAAATAATCAAGAGAATAATGATCAGATGCTAGAATGCCGATGTCGATGTACGGGAAAGTAGGCTCGTTTAGTTCTTGACAGAACTTCTTGTCGTAATTGAACTGGCTAGTAATTTACATAGATATACAACATTTTCCATTGCAGAATTTACACATTGGTGCACACAGTCCATTTTTGAAGCACCAACAAGTTTTTGAGAGCAGTTTGTTTTACACTTGCGTGACGTAAATTCGCTTAAGACATTTCACCTCTTTCAAGAATTCATTTGTTAATTTAGTTTCTATAAAAAGCATTTCTGACTTATTTAACCCATCAAAATTAGATTGTGGTGGTTCCTTCACTGAAAGATATGCTGGATTTACAAATAATGATATACCTGATGTGGTAACTGAGCGACCTTTTTAGAAGATGGTATTTCGGGAAATACAAGAGGAATTTTTGAGCCTTGCTGCTGAAATGGCACATGCTGAAACAATGAAATGCTTGTTATATGGAAAGAGTCCTTGTTTGTCGTACTACTAGAGTTATAATAAAAATTATCGTGCGCGGCAGGTGTAAAAACAAAGATCCTGAAATGTGAGGGAAATGTAGTTTTATATTTATCAATTTGTTTAACTGATGCTTTTGCAGAGTCCAGTAGAAATCTTTAGAAGCCTTGAGTAAGAAATGAAAAGTTCCAAAATATGCATTATGTCAACAAGACTTTTTCTTCTAATCTGTTCGTGTACTTTAATGGCCAAATAAACAGGTATTGGTTGTTCCTTGTTTACTTGATGCTTGATAGTTTGCTTTGTTAATTTGTTTGAAGTATATATATATATGCATATTAAATACAACTGACAAATTGCAAGTAATGGTTGAGAAGGAAGACCATCAATATTGCAAGTACCATATAACAAGTTATTTAAAAGGACGGAAGAAGAAGATCAACAGTTTCTTGCTGACTCTTCAAATCCGCCTTCGACGCTGGCAGTTGACTTTCAAATGCATGTCCTAGTGGAATTCACTATCATGTCACTTGCGAGAGCATCTTCGAAACTGCTAGTACTGGAGACACATATTGATTCACTTACCTTTACAAACTAAAACATATTCAAAGCCTGATTTCTCTGCATGCATATGTCCATGTCCGAAGTGTGATAATATCTTTGCTCTAAGCCCGGTATTGTCAACATCATTAGCAGATTTATTTTCGATTGATAAATTGTGTTGTAGCATAAGTCTTCTATTCCTTCAGAATAATATTTTAGTAGAACGAATATTCTGAAAATTGGATACTTATGACCTTTGTTAACTCTAAGATTTTGTAAGTAAGAAATTACTCGGTGTAGGGCAATTAATTCAATTCGTGAATAAATATTTTCCTCAGAACAATTATTTGCTGTCCTTCATGAGTGATAAAGTTTTACAAGTAAAGTTTTACGAATGCAAGTACGGTGGTACTTGCATTCTTGAGCTATTATGTCAGCTTGCGCCAACTCAGCAGTGAGCGTACTGTCTGCTTTTACCAACACGCAATTTCGTATTTTCTGTCAACTGATTTCGTCAGAACTAGATGTAACTCCTGTCTATTTTCACCAGACTTATCAAAAAAGAAACACAAATCTGGAAAGGATGAAGTGCATTTCTTTCTCTTCTGCTGAACTGAAGCCTCTTCAAAATGTTTACTTACGTGGCACTCTTCAAAGTTTTCCTTTCTTTTTCTTTCTTCAGCTCTTCTGACTTTTGTACTGTTATACCTCAAGATACAAGATTTATGCCACTTATCCCTCTTTTCATTAAATTTTTCCGATACAAATAATTCTTCAAATTTAAATCTACCTACATTTACGAAGTCTGATAATTGCCTGTTTTGACAGAATTTCGAACATTGTTTCATAACCTCAGTACAAGACTGATACATTTAAAGTTGCTGCAGGGCACAATAGATTTTTTTCGGAGTTAATTTCGAACAGAAAATAAATCTTATCCAGTAAATATCTGTTGTAATAATTTTGGTAAAAACAACATTTCCTGGGGTTGTTTTTACCAAACATAACCCCTGGTTGCCATTTAAATTTTTAAAGCTTTAACCATGCCATTTAAATTTTTAACCATTAAAGTTTACCATTTAAACTTTAACACTTAAACAAAATTAAAATAAATGCATTTAAAACAATACTTTTGAACATGTAAAACCACAAGACTATGAGAAACCGTAACTTATAAAAATATGAGCATCTTTCCTAATCTCGATCCACATAAATAGCATTTACGGGAACATATGAACAATGACACATGTTACCAATGATAAACACACTGGAAAATATTCGTCACCTAATGAACGACCATATTTGAAGAAAAAAAATCAGCAACGGCAACAATAATAAAAATTAGAGGAAAAATAAATTTAAAACTAAAACTTTAAAATTTCTGAAATTGAAACTTTAAATTGTATTTTGGTAGAATCATGCTATCTTGACATTAACTTTTCCCTCAAGTTCTTGTGCTTTTGTACCCTTGAGGAACATTGTCGATGATATGTGCTTAGTCATAAAAATGAGAGGTATCATGACCGGATAATTGGACGGTTCGGTCAATTAGGATCCGGATAACCGGCACCCTACTTTTTTTAAACATTTATTTAATGTATATTTACATTCTTAAACCATTAATGCATTTATGGGGGGAGGGAATTCACTTCCACGAATTTATTCTCAAAAAATATCGATTTGCCAAAAAAAAAAGCATTTTTGGGTTGTTCTTTTTAAAATTAGTCTCTAAGTGGAGCTTTAAACGATAAAAAATACAATAAACGTCTATGTAATGACATAGCCAATGATTTAAGAAGAAAATAATAATAATAATTACAAACTAGCTGTCGTGGCCGTCACGAAACTTTCTTCTATATCTATCTTATGAATTCCGGTTACAAAATAAAATACGTACTCGCCCGAGTAGTTGGAGACAGCGCCAATTTCCCAATTATCGTAATAACCCTGCAAATGCAGAATCAATGAGCGAAATTGGAAATCATTGCAAAAGCCTTGTTTAGATAAATTGCAAACATTTTGTTTGTTAGTAAAAAGAAATTGGCAACAGTTAAAAATTTCAAATCATTGAAAGTTTTCAGCTGTTTTGATAATTAAATAGCGTGAAAGCGATTTTTTAATGAAGTAATTTTTCGCATTGTTGACTAAGCGCAAAAATCACCCCACCCTCCCCCTGGGGCGATTGGCGCCAAAATTTAATCGATGCTTGCTTCCATATTGGGTTAGTGTTATTCCAAATTTCATTCAAATCGCAGCAATATTTCCCGAGATACAGTAGGTGCAGTGACAAAATAAGCACTTTTGATTGCTCCACCCCCCTTTGAGATATTGACACACAAATTGAATCAGCACCTGTACTCAATAGGGTCTACCTATGGACTAATTTTCGTTTGATTCCGCCGGTTACTTCCTGAGATATAGCAGTCACCCCCGCGCAGAACACGTGCGATTGCTCCACCCCCCTTCAAGATATTGACAAACAAATTGAATCAGCACCTGTACTCAGTAGGGTCTACCTATGGACCAATTTTCGTTTGATTCCGCCGGTTACTTCCTGAGATATAGCAATCACCCCTGCGCAGAACACGTGCGATTGCTCCACCCCCCTTGGAGATATTGACAAACAAATTGAATCAGCACCTGTACTCAGTAGGGTCTATCTATGGACCAATTTTCGTTTGATTCCGCCAGTTACTTCCTGAGATATAGCAATCACCCCCGCGCAGAACACGTGCGATTGCTCCACCCCCCTTGGAGGAATTCGCTAAAAAAAGTCAGGTGCACCAGTTCACATGGTGGTACATATGTGAAAAAATTTTTGTTCGATTTCATTCAGTAGTTTTTGCTCTAGCGCGGCCACAAAAACTGGTCACACACATACAGACTCACACACACACAGACAGACAGACAGACAGACATTTTCTAAAAATGGTCGAAATGGACTCAGCGCACCTCAAAACGTGCAAATCCGTCAAAATTCGACATTCGAAAATTTTCACGAAACCAATACTTTCTTCTATATATTAGATATAGAAGAAAGTAAAAAGCGCTATTTCTAGTTTTGGACCAAAAATGGCCGCTAAGAGGGGTTTGGGGGGGATTTCCGATTGGCTCCCCTTCTAAAAATGTTTTTTTATACATTGTCTACAAACCTACCAAGTTTCATGCTTTTATCACAAAATGCAGTTTCTTTTCCCGTAGCCCCCTTACTATCTCCATATATTATTTCTCTAAGCCGAATCCTATACCCGGTCGAAACTCGCTCATTTCTTTATCGAATTGCAAGAAAATTTATGATTTTGAAGCTTATCCCGCGGGCTATTGACGAAAATTAGACCCACCCTCTAAAAAGTGTCGGTTCGTTTTTTATTCGAACTTCAATTTTTGGGCACAAAATTGACTCTATCTAGCGAAATAATTGTCGTATCGTCTCCATTTTGATTTCATTCGAAAGATTAAAAAAAATGCGTTCTTTAGAACGTTTCTCCGCTAGCGCCGCGTAACGAGAATCTCGAAAATCCACGTTTAAGCGACTTATAAGCGATTGAAGTTTGAAAAAGTTAAATTTTTTGCTCAACTGTTAAAATCGTTACATTGTTGTTCAAATCAATTTTAAATGCGACATTTCAAGCCAAGGCTTATCTCGGTAAACCTTAATTGTAACTTTTGTTGTTTCAAAATACTATGGTAGTTTTGCGATAACGTTAGTATTTAGTTTAGTAGTAGCCTTGGGTATTTGATTTTAATGTAGGGTATCACTTTTGTAGTAGTTGTAAAAGTGAACGTGTCTTTGATCTCTTTGAAAAGTTGTCAGAACGACGGCAGTAGATGGCGATGTTGTGCAAATGAAGCCAATAAAAATTGTCGTATTAAATTTTAAGTTTAGAGTTTTTTTTTTTTTTTTTTTGCGGAATTCCGCACGGGTCACCTAGTTTAGACTTATTACCGTTTTAGTATTATTGTGGGAGGGATTGAGCTCGATTTGTAACCCACGCCAGTGCAAAATGTTTTGTGTTATTTCGATTGTCAAAATAAATAAAAATTGCTATTGTTTTCATGTATTACTGAACAAGGAAACGGCAAGTAAATTTTGAGGGAAGATGCGTGTACTCTACGCTAGTTCGGGGGGGGGGGCAGTCACTTTTTTTGAAACGGTACGCAAATATACGCGCTAATATTTTTTTTTTGTCATTCTTAGTTTCGAGCACCGTCGTTGTGGTACCCGCCAATACCTTCTCTATTGTTGGTCCATGTTTGTATACGCTGTATTAAAAAAAACAATCAAGAAAATATATTTTTTTAATTTTATACTATTATTAATAACATTAATATTAGTATTAAATAACGGCGGGTCTCTGGGACATTTTAAATACTTAGAATGAAAAGTATTTATTCATAAAAAAGAATCGGAGGCCTAAAATAGCGAACTTTTATTTTGCCGGTATGCAAGGAGTCGTATTTATTAAGCCAATCTCAAATTAATTATGCTTTTTATATTTTCTTTGATTTCCTAATTACAATAGAATTAATGCTTTGATTTTTATTTAAAATGAACAAATTATGTTTATTTTATACATTCTTCTAGTGTTTTAAAACAAATTCTATTTAAAATAAAAGCTGTTGTGTGGAAAAAAAACACACTACGTTCAATAACGAGTTGAATTATTGGTTTTTTGAATTTATGTGAAATGATAGGGAAAGGTAAGAACGCCCTGAACTAAAATTGTTGGAAAAACAAAATCCACAAATTGAACAAAAAACTTGTAAAAAAAAAAAAAAACTTGAATGTACCCAATAATACAAACAAGCAGACATATCATGCACACATAACATGAGGGGGAACACACAGAGCATCGTTAAAAATGCTGAAAGAAACAAAAAAGAGAAAAAAAAAGGTTGCAACATTATCTTCAAATATTTCGAGGGAATAAATCAAATTTTTTGGAGTAAGGACATTTTAGGAGGTCACAATGACCTCCCATTGGAGCGACCTCTAGGGGGCGCAATTTTTCAAGTTTGCCACGGGCGCTGGGTCCCCTAGCTACGCTACTGGTGACAAGAATTACTACATCAGTTAATATTATTAGCAGTGCAATATAAATTTAAATCCAACTATTAACTTTTCTCGCTTCATTCTTTTTCTTTTAACCATACAAATATTTTGACAGATATTAAAAATACCCAATCATACACTTTTTAAACAGTTTGTAAGAAGGTTCTGAACTTCTATGGGGCTTTAAATCTACTTGCGACTTAGAGAAATTATTTTTTAATATTTAGTCCGTTTTAAAAGAATGGTAAACTTAAAACCCTTTTAAATTTAAATAATTTTACACTGATCATGTCACATTTCCTCACAGTAATTGGTTTTGCAGATATTTGGGCTTCATGTAACTTTTTTCTAGGCAATATAACTTATGTCCAAAAAAAAATCTGAAAAATATTTTTTTGCGAGTTCAAGCAACATTTTTCAAAGAAGTGTTTCAAGGTTAGTTTTTATTATTTTTTATGTATATATATCTACTTATATTAAAAACTGAGTATCTTTCTAACTATCCTTTCTATGTCACGCTTCTTTCTCCTGAACCCCAATGAACTGAAAGTCGAACCAGGTACCGATAGATAGGTAATTTTTCAGGCTTCATTAGTTTCAGTCTATTTAATTATACGATTTTAATTAGCGAAGATATCAATTAATAAGTAGTCAAGTTTAAAGCGATTAAGCCTAATAAATGATTAAATATGAAATCCATTCTTGCAAACCGTCGTTGCTATGAAACAGTGATAACAATGATAATGAGAATTTTGAATGAAGGCTTAACTAAATCAAACACGAAACTCATAAGCGGGCCACTTACGTAGAATTTTTATCGCTAGCTACTTGTAATATTTTGAAACATTCATTTGTTGAAAAGGCATCTACTTATATTAAAAACTGAGTGTCTATGTCTGCTTTTTTTCTTTGAGCGAGCTGAACTTACTGAAACTCTCCTCACCATCTTGAAAGCGCGAAGCATCTGAATAATTCGAATGATTTTTTATATAGGAAAAAAGTAAAGGCGTGAAGCGCCTATTAGCGAGCCGCCTTGGCGGGGAGTACTTTCTTGAAATTTTTCTTACTACTTTCAAGGCAGGAAGTGCCCGTGCAACGCCGGGCCACGTGCGTGGTATGTCTTGAAATCGAATGAACATTAAATTATATCAAATAATATAACTTCAGAATGAGGTAAAAGTTAGAGAGGGGAGATGTTATGCATCAACATGCCGCAGGAAGCTAATCTAGCTGCCCTGGCAGCTAGTATATATATAAAGCACGTACTGAGGTTTTTTTTTACACTAGGCATTATTAATAGGTGTTTGAGGAGAAGGGTCCCGCTTACCCTGTAGTTTTTCCCTATAAGAAGTAAGTGGGTTTTCTTATTATGGGGTAATTAGGCCCCTCCAAATAGTGATGATTTTAAAATGAAGAGTATCTCTGATTAAGAAATGTTTATGATGAAACTCAAGATAATTATGAAGACTTAGAAGAAATTAAAAGTTCTGCTACAAAAAGTGCAAAAGTTGGTAACTATGCATTTGTGAAAATTGCATTAAGAAAAAAGTAGTAATATGGAAGTTTATGATGCAAACTGAAAATGTTACTTCTAAGTTTAAAAGAAAAATAGAAATAGTGACTATTTTTTGGCTTGATGCAGATGTTGTTGGAATTATTACTCATTATGAAGTGATAATGATACTCCTCCCGCCAACTTTAAATAGATGCATCCATTTAATGCTTCCATTTTTTTTTCAACATGAAATGTTTGATAAGTTACCAAAATTGATCTTAGTCAAATGTGTTAGATTCATTCAATATTATTTTATATATAACAGTACAATATATACCTATAAGCTTTCAATAAATTTCATACATGTAATTGTTTCGTTTTTGTTTTATAATTTTTATCAAACAGATTAAAATGTCAGCAGAAATCTCATAAATGAATGAATTCACAAAAAATATTTCACACTAAAACTGTCCTTAATTTATCAAGTAAGATCCATGTACCCATTTTCTTAAATTAGTTTGCTTTAAATTTAAATAAAAGGTGGGGGACCCACTTACCTCTTAGTATGGGGTCAGTGGGACACCTATGTGATTTTTTAAAAGAAAAATCTCTAAAAATTTAAAGTATTATTTTAGAAAATAATAAACTTTTTATTTTATCAATACCCGTCCAAGACAAAATAAGTCAATAACTGAAAAAAAAAAAAGAATATTTCAAAACTTCTGCTAAATGAAACTTAAAAAACGAGCAATTCTAAAATGCCCCCCCCCCTCCCCCAGCAAATTAGATTTTCAGACGAGCATTACGTTTCGAAAAGCCATCCCTTCCTCATCCCCTAAATGACGAACCTGGTTAACGGGCTTACTTGCCCATCTCAGATTTTTTTTCTGCTAAATTGTTGTCACTGATACCATCGTACCTAATCCTGTTTTTCAGTGTGAGGCTTGGTGGAAGAGAAATCATCATTCTCACGGACTTCAAGTCAATCAAAGAAGCTTTTGCCAGCGACGCTTTTATGGGCAGACCAAAGGACCTTCCATTTGACCTCACAGAAACTACCAAAAGTAATTAATAACAACACCAGTTTCTCCTCTCTAAAATCTTATACTCGCCACCGGTGTTAGTAATGAGTGCGGGTAACGAAACGTTCAATTAATTTTCGTATTCATTTTTAGAAACTGGAGCTTTTCTCGGCAAAGAATGGAAAGATCAGAAAGCCTTTGCATTGCATATGCTTCGAGATCTAGGTTTTGGAAAAACAAAAATGGAAGAACACCTGAGGGTAATAAAGATATTTTTTTAAAAAATTTACCCGGTGTTAACAAACCTGCAATTCACCTCGTAAGAAATAAGTCGAAAAATTCTAAGTTAAGGGATCTTTTTGAGAAGAAAAAAAAGGAAAAAGTTTCGAGAAAAACGGAGAAGCTTTCAAAAACAATGGTTTTATTGCGAGATGTGTTACAAAATAAAGTTAATTCTAAATTGGGGGCGGAATTATATTCCCTTAACTTGGAACATGACTATTACTTTTCAAAATTTGCTTCATACGTTGTTTTGAAATGCTAACTTTAAAAAAACTATCTCCAAACGCTGATAACTAATTTCACCTGAGACCAAAGCGAGCCTAAAATTTTGGTTTTAGGAACTTAATTTCGGAACATTTCCAGGGGAAGGGGAAGCCCCTTATTCCCACATCCCACCCCGAATGTCATGAAAGATAACTTAAAACTGCATTTTAGGATATGTTTCTAAATATTCCCTGATGACTTCACGTTTTTGGTGCAGGAAAGACAGTCTCCTAGCAACACCAAAGAGAGCCTAAATTTGCATTTTTCAGACTTAAATGTTGATAATCTCGAGGGCCGACTATAGGACATGCTAGCCTAGTCGGAAATTAGGGTCCCGGCTCTGGAAGGAGCTTCTAAGGATGGCTTCGGAATAATTTTAGTTTTATATGTTTTATGGGGAGTTGGGGTCCTCAAGACTAAACTGACAAGGGGGACTCTCGACCTATAAATATCCGGAGAAGGCCCCATTTCCTTTAACGTAAAAGATAGCTTAAAATTTTATTTAATTTCTGCGGGAAAGTCGCCAAAACCCTTTCTTTCCAACAAAAGAGAGCCTATAATCAACTTTGGTTTAAAAAATAACAATTAAAAAAAAATCACTGGAGGGGGACCTCTTACCTCCTCCTTCATATAAAGTCTAAGATAGCTGAAATTTTAAATGTCGAAAAATAACTGGAGGAGCGCCACCGGATCCCCTAGCACTATCTAAGACAGTGGTGGGCAACCCGCGGCACGTGTGCCACAATGTGGCACGACAGAGCAGTAAGAGTGGCACGCGAAAACTTTTTGAAAAAATTCCAAAATTGAGGGGAAAATGACGATTTCAAAAATATTGATAAAGAGTAAAACCCTTGACCTGATAAATATAACGTTATTATGACGATTAAGTGTCAGGAGGCTGGTTTACAAATTGTCCTAACTACACTATTGCAAAGTACTCAGCGTTAGCTTCGGACATCCAACGAAAGCTGTGACGCTACAGACAATGCTTTGTAAAGCATATTTGTGCTTGACACGAATGAAACTTTCGATACTGCAGAATGGATTCTTGATCTGCAATAGTTTCAGCCACGGATGATGATTTTTTTTTTAAAGTTAACTCTAAGTAAAATTAAGAAACCATATTGGACAAAATTCGGTATGATTGCACAGATGAAGATCCTTAAATTGTTTTTGTTACATTACTTGAAAATAATTTGGGAAAAAAACTTTCAGTGTTAGGTTTGTTGATTTTCAGGATCATGAAAAAATGCTGATCTTTTCAAATTCTTTGTCTATTTCCCTGCAAGACATAGACACTTGTTACCCTTCTGAAATCCAAATCAAAATTACTGACCTTTTGCATTGGTAATCAAATATAAGAGCTTACTGCAACAGAAAGTCATCCACGTTATACAGAAATTTGGAAATTTGGTACCAACAAATTTTTCACATTTACACACTTTAGCCGTCTGATGCTGTTGTAGATTTGGTTCAAAATACGCTTCTAAACAAATATTTTTGTTATGAATGCAGAAAAATGTAAATACCGTTGAATATTAATTGATAGCACTTAAAACACTTAAACTTCTTAGGATTCTCAAGAACTAATTCTAAAATTAAAGACTTGGTAAAAAAGATACAGACTCATAAACCAAATTAAGTACAGACTATTTAATTTTTAGAATAGAATGTTTGATGTTATTTATTTCATTTTTAAGCATAAGCCAACTGACAGAACTTATAAAAGTGTTCATTAACGCTCTCTTAAGTTCGGACTCTTAAATATAACTCTTAAGTTTGGACTTGTCTTATCTTAATTATCATTTAGATTTCAATTGCTCAGATTTACATAGTCAACCAACCTAAAATATATTTCTAACTTTCAAAAAATGTTCAGTTTGTTGGAAAAATACAATGTGGCACGCTGAGCTTTTTCTCTCCAGATAGTGGCACTCTCCCTAAAAAGGTTGGCCACCCCTGATCTAAGAGAGCCCGAAATTGACTGCAATTTTGAAACCTTCTTTTCTCCTCAAGTCAGCATTACTTGCACAAAATTACGATTATTGACGTCAATTATGAAAAAAAAAATCCGTGGGAGGGGTTCAGCACTCCCCCATGAACCCTCTTTTTCAAACATCACCAAAAGCCCTAAAACTGCGTTTTAAGACTTGAATTTCAAAAAAAAAATCGAGGAACCCCCTCCCCCCACTTCCGTTCTTCTTCAGATGTTTCATAAATCCATTCTATTAATGTTCTTTCTTATAAATATTAAAATTTGATGTAGGAACTTAAAAAAAGATGGGCAACAGGAGGTGGCTTCATGTCTTTTTGCATCGTCGGAAGAAATCAAAAATCCGGTACTGTTTGAAAAGTGGTCACAATGTCAAACGTATTCCAAGCAAATAGGTTTAAAAAATCCAGATAGTCCCTCCAAAAGGGCCCACTAGAACCGCCACTGTCTAATTTTGCACTATTTCTTTGCGGTGGAGTCCCTCCAATCCCTCATAGTATCAAGAGAAGCGAATAACAATTAAGGCAATCCTTATTGTTCATCTTTCTTTTTTCCAGGAAGAAATCGAAGATGTTCTAAACCGAATGGATGAACTGGTCGGGAAGCCAACGAGATTGGCGGACATTTTATCTCCCAGCGTAACCAACAATATAGGTTCTTTATTATTCGGGAAACGCCGAGCTCACAATGATCCCAAATTAATGCAGCTCCAGAGCATAATCAACGATGTAGGCAGATTTGCAGGCTCAACTACGTGGCAGTTGTTTTTCCCTTGGGTCGGATCAATTCTAGGTTATTTTGAAATCGGTAACAAAGGCAAACTGAAGATGGCCAACCAATATTTAAAAGAATATGTGAAGTATGTATCACATTTTTTGTCTTTTTTTATCATCATATCGCACATCCAGAATGAAAGGGGCACATCTCAAAAATTACATTTTTTGGAAATATTTTTAAAAAGCATACCTTAGTACACCTTACATGAGAAACTGACCCATTTTTTTTCTAGAGTTAACAGTCGCAGCTAAAAAGCAACTTATGCCCTTATCATTCTGTCGATTGTGAAGGGAGAATTGAGTTTGAAAGGGGCACATCTTTGATAATCAAAGTTCGCCGAACTTCTTTGGTGCAAATTATGGTTAGTACTTTTTTAAAATCAATTAAGAAAGCCGTAATTTTTATTTTTTTTAAATGACACTTATTTTAATTGTTTGTTATTAAGTATAAATTGTTTGTGCACAGGTAATTTATGAAGGGTTCCTTTTTTAGAACAAGAAGAATAGTATTATGTAACCTAGCGTCAAATCATTAGGAATTAAAATGTGATTTAATGTCCTTTTGAAATGAAACAGCAATAGGAAGGTTAAAGTCCGACAAGAACTTCAAAAAAATTTAAATAGTGTACAAGCCGATGCCCGTAAGAATAGCTATTTTGAGATATGCCCCTTTCATTCTCCACGAAAATGGAGAATGAAAGGGGCACTTCTCATTAATTACCAACTTATTTAAAATTCGCCGGGAAACGCACACCATAGTCACCTAGCAGAACCTTTAATCAACCAAGCAATGACAGTTTGGCTAATTGTAATAGTTATTAGAGTCAGGGCAAGGATTTTAAAAAGTTAAAATTTTCAAATCGATTTTTCTCAAAACAGCTATTTTAAGATGTGCTCCTTTCATTATGGATGTGCGATATACATGTATATATTTCTCACAGACAGTTTTTTTTTTTCTTTTTTTTTGTGGGAGCGCCATAACTTGATGAATACTTTATATTAGAGTTTCCCAAAGTGTGGTACGCGGACTCCCGCGGGTCCGTGAGCGCATGCCAGGGGGTCCGCGGTGTTATCCTGCTAAAACAAAAATATTAATGAAATTGAAGGATGAGTACTAATGGTTTTATTCGAAACGAAAACACATTTACAGAAAATAAAAAGTTCCTGTTTTCAAACACGCAGGGCGCATCACCCCTCCCCCCACCCAACCCAAACGCTCAATTTCAACATACATTTGGCCCTTATTTAAGTTTCAGATAGATTTTTAGTTCTATAGCTCAAAATAATAATGTTTACTAATGAAAACTAGACAAGAGCTTTAAAAAATATACAACAAAATGAATAAATAAATTTAAAGAAAGGGGGACAAAAACATAGCATGAAAAAAAAATTAATGAATAAGCATAGGTTTTTTTGCACGAAGGGGGGGAGGGGGGAGAATGGGATCCACAAAGATAGCAAATTTTCAGAAATGGGCCCGTGGCGGTTTGGACTTAGGGAACCCCTGCTTTACATCAAACTTCAGAAAATAGGGCATTTTAGATTTCTTTTTTCATTTATTCCGGCAAAAAATAAAGAGACCGATCAAATTTTGGGTATTGCTTAGAAAAAAATCGCTTTACTCTGTTTTTCATTGCGCATTGCTTCATTTGATCGGTTGGCTAGAGTGTCGTACTAATAACGCGAAGATCGCGAGATCAAATCTCCATGTGCAGAAGGATAACGTTTTAAAGACTTATTTTCTTTGGAAAATATTTGATTCAAATTTTCATGAATGTATAATCTGATCGCACTGCAAGATTCGGAGCTACAGTTCAGTAGTTAAATTTGGAAAACAAGGCATTAATTTCATCATAGGAAATTGCAATATAACTTATAAAAATATTTCAACAAAAGAGATGCACGGATTTTGCTGCTTTATTATGCACTGCTATATTGTGTACATCCACAATTTCATAGAACATACGAGAAAGCATTGTGTTTCATACGTAGCTACCAGAAGCAGCTACACACCTCATTCAACTGCTAAGTCCACTTACTATTTTAATTTCTTAGACTAAAGTAAATTATTTGCAATATATACATTTTACTTTCAAACTATGTCTTTGGCTAATAAATGTGAAAATAACCCACTTTTGCATTGCTTTCTTTTTTTGTTGTAACTATATGACATCATTCACATTCCATGCTTCGGTTACGCTATTCTGACTTAGATTTTCTTAAATATTTAGATCATCGTCAATCATGCTTACCTTTTGGACAACAGTGCAGGTTAACTGTTCATAGTGATTTATTCATTTAATTGTGTGTTTAAAACTAAAAAAAAAAAAAAAATATATTTTTCAGTGAAGAAATTAATGAACATTTAAAAAGTCTGGATTCTAATAACATCCGGGATTTTATCGACGGGTATTTATTACAAATTGAGAAGAAGTCAACGGATCCTGCATCAACATTTCATAGTAAGTATTTTTATTTAAATGAGTACGTGTCAAAATAATTTTACATTATTTACAAATTGATGATATTTGAAAACTAACTACATTTATCTCTTAGCTTAGAAATTACTCCCAGCTTGTGCATGTTTTCTTCAATGTTTTAAAATTTAATTGAGAGTTTTAAGCATAAATCTTAATAGTTGTATCGGAAATGAGTTGGCAAACATTAAAAATGGTGTAGTCTACACTAGGGATCAACACCGACTCGTATGCAACATGCAACCCGTAAAACATTTTTTTAAAAGTTCACTTAACTTAAACTTTTTTAACCTAGAGATTCACAGGAGTGAAGCTGATGCACAGGTTTTACACCGAAAAATAAGTGGAAAAAAATCCAGTAGGTTAATAAAATGCTCCTTTCTTCTTCAAATAAAACAATGGCTAAGAAACATTCAAAAATAAGAAATTTTAGCTACAAAAAAAAAAAAAAAAAAAAAAAAAAAAAATGGAGCGATGTCTGAAAAATATAGTGGATGGTGGGGGGGGGGGGGGGGTCTTCACTTAGTAATGGTTTTCATAATGATACTTTTGATTAACAAAATTAGGAATGTAAATACATCGGCTCCCCCTATGAACTCCTATTTATTGCATATCTATTCATTTTTTTTACAAATCAATCTGGCAAATTGAAATACTTTTGTTTCACTTATTTTCTCAGAAATAAAAAAAAAAAAAAAGAATAGAAAAAAATCCTCCCAAATATATAAAATATATAATATAAAGATATGTAAATATTCACACATTGTATGTTTTTATCTTAAATATATTTGTTATAATGTATGATATTTTAATTTTATGATTAACAACAACTACGAAAAATTTGCACGTATCTACGAAAACAGAATAGTAGTATTTGATCTGGAAATAATCTTAAAATCGGCGCGGGGGAGGGGTGGCAGTGTTGACTCGGGGACTCGCAAAATTCATTCGCCCACTCTTAATTTTGTTCTTGATACGCCACTGTTGGATAGTTTTGAAGGAGCGACACGAACCAGGTTATTTCTTGAAGTTTGAACTCATAACAGTTTTAACAAAATGGCTTTGATTTATACAGGAGATGTGCTGATAGATGTAGGAAGAGGTTTCTTCGCTGCTGGCAGTGAGACTGCTCGGATATCAGTGGACTGGTTTCTTCTAATATGCGCTGCTTTTCCCGAAGTCCAGAAGAAAATACACCAGGAAATAATAGAAACGCTGGGACATGAGCGCTTTCCCACTAGGGCGGATTATTTGAAGTTGCCTTACACAGAAGCAATCATACTGGAAATTAACAGATGGATAACCCCTGTTCCTTTGAACATTATGAGATCGTAAGGATTTTACATTTCATACTTAGATTTCAAGAAAAGTTTTTTTTATAGAATGATACATCAAATTACCAATTTTTGCAACAAACATTTCAGGCACGTGCTTTGAGGTTCCTTTAACTTCACTAAAAGAAAATCTACTTCTTCAGTGAAGTAAAACAAATATATTTTTAAATCCCATCGTTAGTATGACCTTATTAGCTAAAAAGAACTAATGAATATATGGCATAAAAATTCGAACTAGGTTTCAACCCCTGCTCGCTGATGTTCACCAACCTCCCGAAGATTGGTTCGCAGTTTTGTTTGGTTTGCGTAGAATCAAATTCGTCTGCAAAGAATAATTTGATGAAAATACGCTTTGCAATAGAACAAACTGAAAATCCCGCAACCCCTCACGAGAAAAATAGAATTAAATCAAAGAGCTTATTATAATTAGCACAATATGAAAATCCCACTCCCACTCAAAGACAAAAAGAATTTGATTTACCTATTAAAGCCCAATTCCAAACTTCAAAAACAGTTTTGCACTCGAAATATGTGTAAGGGTACTAAATGAACTGGAAACGTAATTTTTAAAAATCCTGAATCAAAATTAAAATTTTTATTTAATATTACGTAACTGTCCTGTATATTGGACGCTAGAGCGAGAGAGCACAGGTTTTTTAAATACTTCGACCCTTAGATTTTTCAAAATCTACCCTATTTTTTAATCAAATTTAAAATGTATTAAGACATTAAAGAAATACAATGGGATGTAGTATAGTTCATTTAATGTATGTAATTATTTGTCTTTTTTCATTTTTTAGAAATGAATAAAAATATTTTTATCTTAATACATACCACAGTTATACTTCTCTCACACTGGCAATGAGTGGTGGCACACACGGGTCACATAACAAACTGCATATTATATCTCTAAGTTTGCTTTCAAGTAAATTAGCTTGTATTGTAGCTGTGAAAAAAAATATTTTTCTCACTATGCTCCCTGTTAAAATACAGTCGAACCTGTTTATCTCGAACCTGATTATCTTGAAAACCTCTCTATATCGAAATTTTTCAATTTCCCTGCTTTTACAGCATAAATTTAATGTTTTTTCTCATGTTTATCTCAAATGATTTTTCCCGAAAAATTCTATGTCTCGAATTTTGACGACTCATTTTTGCATTTCATCTCCAGCCACCTTCATCAATGGTATAACTTGGAGACAAAATCATCTTCTGCACAATCATTCAAAGACTGTTCTTACTTAAAGGCATGCATTAACTTGCTACCGATACAGTAATCACAATTAGTAAAACGTGGACTCACCACATGTCGTACAGTAAATTAGTCAACAATAACAATGCAAAACGTGTATTAAGTGTTTAACTTTGTTCCAAATGCTTATTTTAGTAAATTTTATCATAACCTCCGTATCTCGAATTTTTTTTCTGTCCCTTGAAATTCAAGATAGACAGGTTTGACTGTAGTTAATTTGTATTTAAAATTTAACCAAAAATGTTGAAGGTGTGACGCACCCCTGTTAAACCGTCTATGGCGCAGAGTCCTAAATTACTTCCCGTTGCTCCATGACACCCTTAAACGTTACCCGAGATGAAATTTGATTTTATAGTAAGGAGACTATCCCACTGGAAGTTGTGGGGTGTTAGTTGGTTAATCACTACTACACCAATAGGAATGATCTGCTGAAGTCGCCTATATTTTTAGCAGCTAATAATTATGGAACAACCCAATAGAATCCCTATATTAAAGGTTCATAATGCTGCACAATGCTGTAGTATCCCTTTATCAAAGGTTCGTAATGCTGTACAGATGCATTCTTTGAGGTAGTGTTTTTGACATCAGTAATCGATAAACAGTGTATTTAATGTAACGACATGAAAGAATCATACAGCGTATGGAAATAACTGAATCACAGATTTGACATTTGTTGCATACCAAAACACTCATGTATTAATAGTTCACAACACACAAAAAAAAAAAAAAAAAAACTATATTTCTCTTTAAATTCATGTGTTGTAATATGTTTATTGTTATTTATTGTAAGATGTGCAGAAGTTTCAAAAATGTTTTTTTTTTTTTTTTAATTGGGTGCGATTTTAAATTCTGAAAATTAAAGGTACGTTTTGTAACTCTTTTCTATTTATGTCTTTAGCACACTAGAAGACACTGAACTAAATGGGTATTTCATCCCAAAAAATTCCTATGTTTTGGCTGATTTATGGGCAGTTCATCATGACAAAACTCTGTGGGGCAAAGATGCAGACATCTTTAATCCAGAACGATTTTTGAGTGAAGATGGTAAAAAGATCATCAAGCCGGACTACTACATTCCATTCTCAATAGGTCGGTATTTAAAAACATTTATATTTACTAACAAACATGCATTTGATTTTTTACTACATTTATTTCTAGGCAAGCGTCAATGCCCTGGCAAGATATTTGCAGAAGTTGAAGTATTCCTCTATGATGTGGCAATCTTACAAAGATTTGAAGTCAGTTTGCCACTTGGTAAAAAAGCTGATTTGGAAGGAGTGTTAGGAATTGGACTTCAATCAAGGAGACAAGAACTAATTCTCAAAAGACGATGAAAGAAAGAATTAGATGTAGATTACTGATAAGAAATAATCAATAGAACATATTATTGCATTTCTACATATATTTATGTATAAAATACAAGAATCTGATAGTTTCTGAAAATTTATTTTTTTATAGAAACTAATTGCACGAATTCTATTGTTCAATTTAAAAACAAATAGGCAGCTCCTTTTTTCCAAGCTCAGCTTATACAAGCATGACATCGCTTCAATTATATTTTATCTCATTAACTTAGTTTTCTTTTTTATAACTATCTTTTTTTTCGAATTCAACGGAAAAATGAGCAAAAATTGGTTTGGAAGTAGAGTTAATAAAATTCAACTAAACAAAAAGTTGATCCATTAGAATTCTTATCCAGTCACTTAGCAAGGTCTGTGGGCTACCGGGACGAGCTCTATCTGTCAACCTGCCCCCAAATTCACCAAATTAGCAACTAAAAATTGAGGAAATTTTATTTATTTATTTTTTAAATTATTAAATAAATAAAGTAAATGATAAGACGCCTTTCTTTTTTTAACACCCCTCACATAAATATTTGGAAGATTATGATTGTAGGGCGCTCATTCTGTCATTTAAAATTACTTTTTATACACATAATTAGTTGAAGCAGATAATGTGAAACATTCTTATATGAAACAATATTGCTTATCAATGTCTCAGAAATCTTACATTTCTAAAAGACTGCAAAACCCATAAGAGAACTATCACCATGGTCCAAAAAGCATTTTTCAAATTCGATCTGAATCAAAATGTATAACATTTTACCCTTGTGAGACTTAAATGTTTCAATACAAAAAATAATTCAGATAAATTTTGAAATTGAAATTACAAGCACACATAACTTGAAATAAGGTTTTATTTTTTAAAGAAAAGCAGTGTTGTTATTGGAGAGGAATACTGAACTCAGAAATATCTGGTTTGTTATTTAAAAATAATGCAAATGTAATGTAAATTGGTTTCAGATCAACTTTTCATTTGATGAGTCCTCCAAACATTCTTCTTCAACAACAGTACTGCAAAAAATATAATATGGGATCTCCAAAAATTTAGGACTTTTCTGAACAATGAAAGTTAAAGAAGATGTAGAAAGTTTTTGGATCTTTATCTGTACTTTAAATTTGGCATGCAAGTACATTTTAAAAGTTGTATAGAACAATTAACTAGCACATCAACGAATCAAATGTATCAACATTACAAGTTCTTTCCCTAAATAGGCAGTTTCCCATCTCTTAACTGCTATGCAGACATTTCCTGTTGTGTCAAATACCACTCGGGTATCTGGACCCGAGTAGATAAAATCTACTCGATTTAAGGCAGGATAGATACAGCTTCCGTTTTAATGAGCACCATTAAGGTGGAAGACCGTTTTAGTTCAACAAACATGTCATAAGGACCCCTTTATAGGGTATGTATCCATTCATAGCGCACTTTTATACACAGAAAGGACAATGACAGGAGAGAGAGAAAGTATGCCCATGCCCGTGCCCGGATTCAAATATGGTGTCACTGCATCACGGGCAGACGTCTCTGACCGCAGACATTTCTAAAACTCACAAGTCTAATCAAAAGCTTTCTTAGAATTGTGTAAACTAATTAATGTTTACATCATTGGAAATTTTAAACAACATTTTAAAACATTGCAAGCAGCGCTGTAGTTGGAGGGGAGGGGGAGAATGGTGTTTTTAAAAATATTTGGCTTCTTATTGAAAAAAATACTGGAAATGTAATGCAAATTTGTTTCAAACCACCTTTTTATACAATGATCCCAAAGGTGAGTCCCTGAAACATTTTTCCAAAAATAGTGCTGGTTACAAGGAAACAGTTTACACTATTCTGAAAAAACCTTTGTCAGATGTCATAACGTTTGAGTTCAATGTAATTTTAATGGATATTTAAAGTCATTTTGAAACAAATTCAACGCATTAAAACAAATTTAATGCAATTTTAACGTTTTTCAATGTAGCTTTAAATCAGCACCATGAATTAAATTAACATGGTTGCCCTGAAGGAAAAACATAGAGAGATCAAGCCCCTTTTATTTTTGCTGAAACAGGGTTCATACTCAAATTTGATAATTAAAAGTAAGGAGTTTTGCAGGAACTCATTTTAATTTTTAAGGACTTTCCCAGTCGAAATACTTATTTTTTAGCAACAAATCTCAAAACATTTTTTTACAACTCGTGTTGTTTATTTTTGTCATCATACAATATATTGAGTAACATACTAAATTGAAAGTAAAATATGCAGTTATTGCTACTTGAATGTTAGCAGACTCCGAATCAAATTCAAGTATAAATGGGGGGGGGGGGATTAACCATTGAAAAATATTTTATTTTGCGGATGAATTTAAAAGAAAAGTAAAAAAATAAAATAATGTAAAAAGAAAAGAAAATGAGTGTGTTCTCAAAAACAAGACTCTCCTTAGTAATTCCGTAACTCAGGGATGAAAACAGCTCAAAGTCAAAAAAAGAGGAAGAAATGTGGGGCATAAAAATTTGGATAGATTTTTTTTGGTTAATGTTAGGCAAAATTTCCTCCTAATTTCCGCCGCGAAATTGAAAGTAAAATAGGTAGATTGAAGGCATATTTTTAAAACCTATTAATTGCTCATTCCCTATTTCTTCTTAAGGATAACATATAATAATATAATAACAATGTAGGGAAAAAAAGTGGGGGGGGGGGGGGGTTCAATTTTAGATGGATTAGAGACGTGTACCTCAAGCAATGAATTTTCTAACTAATACTGTGTGGTCTTTAATAATTTTGATAATTTTTGAAAGGCTAAAATAATTACCACAAAGATCTCAAACATTTCCGCCGAATTTCCTTAATTTCTACCTTCTAAATGGAAATTTAAGTTTATGGCAGCATGCCAAAATACAATATACATAGTTCGCCAATCATTGCATGTCATTCTTGAAGATTCAATCCTGCTGCATCCAAAAAACATTTCCATTATTTTGGAAGCTTGAAGTAATTTCAACCTCTACTGTTTTAAATCAACTTATTTCAAGCTTTAATTTAATAATGAACATTTTATTTTTCTAAACTTGATGCAACATTTTTAGGTCGCAAAAAGAAAGAGAAAACACACAAAAGCGGAAGATTTTCATCCCTGGTAACTAGAATCAGTATAAAAAAAATAATTATTAAACTAAAGATTGTAATAAGGTAACTGAAAATAGTAGAGGTTAAAACAAATTCCAACTTTCTTAAGCTTTGACGATTGACACTATTAAAGTGCACAGAATTTTGTTTAAAACATTTCAAATTAAGAATTTAAGGGAAAAATAAAAATAAATTTTAGTCGTTTGCCTCTTGACAGAGTAAACGTCATAAATGCGAAAACTCTTATTCCAAAGGCGGATGCAAAAAGATCGCGATTTCCATAATGAACGAATTAAAAGGGGAAAAAAGTGACATATAAAAGGATTTATTCAAGTAAAAATGTTTTAAATTAACATTTTAAAGCTCTTTGGTAAACATAATAGTGATAGCATTAAAGTAATCGAAGCAAAATTTTAAAATTTTTTGTTTCTTATAAAAAACAGAATTTTGCTTGGAAAATTTTAATTTTCGATTTTAATAGAAATAAAAAGACATTTTATTTATTTGCCTCTTGATGAAGCCAAGTACGAACAAAAAATCAGAAAAATTCTACTCCCAAACAGAGGATGCAAACAGATTGCATCATTTAAAACGAAGGCGTCATAAGTATAAAAGACGGCAAATAAAACAATGTACTAAAGCAAAAAAATTTTAGAATGTCCTTTCAACAGGTCTACTTAATCAATATTATTAATAATTATCGACTTAATCGTCGAAAATTTGGAGTAAGGACAAAAATTTCGGATGCAGGAAGATAGAAGAGCAGCAAAAAAAACTAGATTTCCGGCATTAACACGTGAAAAAATACCAGAATTCTGGTATAATATTCGAACACAATCTTGGGAAGAAGAAGAAAAGTAGTCTTTGTAGTAGAAGAAAATATTCAAGGGCTTGTATCCACAGAATTAAAAATAAGGAGTTTGTAAGGAGATGATAGCACAGTTCAGGAGTTTTAAGGGCCCTTATTTTTTCTTGTTAAAAAGCAGGAGTTCATAAGGAGTTTGTAAGGAGCGTACGAACCCTGTGAAAAGAATGGTAACAATTTAAAAAATGGAATTTTCTTCGTTCAGAAAAACATTTTTTAACAGTCTTATATTTTTCTTCAAATAAATAATTTTAAAATTCACTCAAAATTTTTATGCATTTAGTTAATTCAAAGCAAGCATCTATAACAGACATAATTAAATTATAAATATAAATATCATTATATTATTGAAAAATTACAATCAAGTTTGGAATGCAGAACTTCTTTCTTTTATTTAACTTCCTTCTTCTTCTGATGAAAATGAATGAACCTTTAATAGACCGAACTCCAAAGGTTGCAGAGTAGATCAATTAAATTAAAAAATCATTCAGTCTAAATATCTTTTTCATAAATACATGAATAAAGTGTATAAATAGAATACAAAAGTGTGCGGGGGAGTAGCAGGTGAGAGTTATTTGTTTCAGATTGGAAAAAAAATCTGCATACAGGAAACTACTTCTTGCTGTAGGATAAACTCCATAAAACACATATCAGTAAAACTGAGGAAATCTAAAATTTATTATGCAGGATGATTCAAATTTTGAATGAACTACAACAACCACTGCACTTAAGCCACTTTTTCTAACCAAGCCCAGAGTGGTTTCAAGATTTCTTTTGGACCGCCTTCACCAGGCTCAGCAGCACTGCATTCAATAAATTCAACCTTCAAGGATTTTAAGTCGGCAAACTGGAAATCTTTCCCTCTGTGTCCTAGGAACACTTTATCTTCTGTAGTGGAGGTTGATGACAACTTACCAGTCTGCGTTATACGTAACGCATTTCTGAAAAAATAAATCATTTTCAGCGTTACTGAACTGATTATCCAATAGTACAAAATAAATTAAGCCTTGTAGCTACTAATGTCTTTGTTCATCAATAAATTAAACTACCATGCATAGGCGGCTTGTCCAGGGGGTAGGGGCTACTGCCTTTCACTTCCAACAGTAAAGTTGCCTTGCCCCCCCCCCCTCCTTTAGAGTTAAAAACTAATGATTGATTGAAAAATTATTTTTTTACTCAGTGGATTGATTTATTTCAAGAATAGAAAAGACGAAAATTCTTTAAAAAGGATTTTTTTCAGGTTGTTTCATAAGAATAGAACTTTGATTCAGAAGGGGAATACAGTCGACGCTCGTTATAACGACCACACGTTATAAAGACCATCCTAATATAACGACCGGTGAGAAACCCCTAACTGTATCCCAATATACTCTATGTTCTACCTCTTATAGCGACCACTCGTTATAAAGACCGTTTTCTGTAGGACGGAGATGGTCTTTATATCGAGTGTCGACTGTATCTACCATGGCCATCCATCTTGATTTTTTAGGCCATATTCCTTTTTTAATGGGTCATTTAATCAGTAATGTTAAAATCCCATAATAAACCAATTCTGCATGAAAAAAAAAAAAAAAAGAGAAAAGAAAAGAAAAAATAGCTAAAGAGATGCTGCTTTCTACCCCCCCCCCCCCAAGACACACACATTTCTTTTTATCCTCCACTTTTTTGGTGCACCAGCCACCTATGCTACCATAGATACTGATGAATTGGTAAATTCTCCAACTTTACACACATCTAACAGTTCTTCCCTTTTTCTACAACAATGTAAATAAAAACTTAACTCCTTTCAACAAGTACCAAATAATCTTTGGAAAAATTAAAGCAATAACTGCCAATTTATGAGACCTGCACATTGGAAGGAGAAGGATATGATGTGAGACAGATAAAGTATGATTACAGATAAAGTATAAAAAATTAAAAAAGGTCAAAATGTTTGATGTCTAGTCTTAATGTAAGGTCTTAAATGTTTTAAAAAAGATTAGAAGTAAATTCTTGCTGGTTTCTAAAACTGTTCTGGTTGGCGTAGTTGCCTTTATCCCATTTTAAGAGCTAGTAAAGGAACAATAATAAAATATTAATATGTGGATTCAATTACTAAAACAGTTTTGTTCATTAAAAAAATATTTAAAAAATTCTGTTTTCCAGGATTAAAAAATATATCTAGTACAGGTTATATATGTTTAAAAAGGTAAAAAAACATGTTTTGCACAAGCAAAATAATTCAAGATACATAATACTTACATTTCTTTCTCTAACAAAGACTGGATTACTTTTGCACTTTTGGAAACAGCATGATCTGGAGAAAATTTGAAAAGAAAATAATTAGCAAAAACTAAGAAGGTATAAAAAAGATGCTAAATTCAAAATAATTTAGTTTCTTATCTTCAGCAGTAAACGTATTTGTCTCTAAACATTAAAAAAAAATAACTTCAAAGAAATTGTGAAAGGATGTCTGTTGCATGCCTACATCCAGAGAGACTCCATAGAACCTACAACCTTGAAATTTGGCTCAATATGAGTTTGAGCCCCTGTGGTTTGTCTCTCAGAGAATTTTTTTTTTCTCAATTTTGAATTAGTTTTTTTGCAATTAATTTTTTGAGTTAAAATTTTAAATAAATTTCCTATTAAAGGGATGAAAGATTTTCCACACCCCTTATATTTTACGTCGCTTGAGAGAGCTTTTTTTTTCTGCACCAGATTTAGCTTATTTTAATTTTATTAATTACAGTAGCAGAAATAAGGGTTTCTATTTTAGCAAAAAAAAGTTTAAAGTTAACCTCAATTCAAACATGGAACTAAAGCGTTATGTTACTAGAGACAATACATTTGAAAACTGCTTTTCAAAAATTCAAAACAGCCATTTTGCAACACTTAGGAGGTCCTTAGCACCTATAGCTGAGTAGGTAGGTGCAAGTTAATTTGGAACCTAGGAAAGAGAGTACTTCAATTTTTTTTCTTTAAAGTTAGTTATTAGTATTTCTATGAATTTCTTTTTATCTACAGATGAGAATGGGGTTTTAACTTTAGAATGAGCTCTTCACTTAAATTATATTCTACAGGAGGGGGTTGAATGAATTGTGAATTTTCATTTTGTTCTAATTGTAACCAATATTTTTATTTAATTCTTTCTAATAGACCATTTGAACCAAATAAGATTGCAAAAAATCTTTAGGGCTTGAGGGGCAGCAGCAAGTAAAAGGCAAGGCCCTTAAGGGATTTTTAAAATATTAAAATACATTGCCATTTCACTGAGAAGAAAATTCTAATGAATTTCTATTTTGATGAAATGGACAATTTGAGAAAAAACAGAAGATCCAATGCCATTGAGGCAGGGTTGATACATTTTAGCCGGGCCAAAAAAAGCCGGCCGGCTTTTTTTGGTTTAAACCACTTAAAAAAGGCCGGCTTTTATTAAAAGCTTTTTTAGGATTTTTATTTATTTATTTTTTTTTGTGGTGTTTTATTTTAATTTATTTAAATGAAAATTATATTATTAATACAATTACAGCTCTGTTTGACAAATTCCATGACACAAGACTAAAAATTAGATAGTTGTTACAAAAATAGAAAAATAAAGCTATTGTTCTATATCAGGTAATTAGTCTTGTTCAATTGAATGTAAATGGTCGTAAATGAATTTTCGTCGAAGTATTCAAAAGATCACATGATTCTGCTACTGTTGTTAGCAGTTATCTGGTTTAGTCTTGAAATAACAATGAACTCTTATATTTTTTTCTGCTTTTTTTTAAGCCACAAAAACTTTTATCTGCTTCTTAATTGAAAAACAATTGTTTAAAAAATAAAAAGTTTTTATGTATACATAGAAACCAACAGGTCTATATTAGTGAATGAATTTAAATTCTACTGGAATGATACAGATTTCAGAAGTAATACTTTTACTATTGTATACATAAATAATAGTGAAAAAAAAAAAAAAAAGAGCAAACTGGTCGATGCAACAGTCTTTTTAAAATTTTAGTATTCTTTCTACACTTTTTTAAATGTTCTTTTATTCTTACTGCTCTTTTGCTAACAACACTTTCACAACGTTTGCACTTCACTTTTGTGCCAAATTCAGTGAACTCATTCCATTCGGAAGCTTGTTTTCTCCCACATCCAGATGCCATTATAATTTAACCCCTTAACCTACGATTTAGATTCGAAGATGTTGGGCCGAAATTGTATACAAGTTCGCGCAGCGTTCGGGACGTTCGCACGACTTGGGTACACGCCGATCCGGGCAATTGTAAACATGACGGACATTCTTACATCTTATGGAAAAAAGTGAATAATGGAAAGAAACAATGTTATGTCGATTATAAGATCAACATAGCCGAATCTCTACTGAAGAAAATGCCAAAACCGATTTATAAAGAACGAGGCGTATTATCTTCCGGAGATGCGCCAGACAGACTTTGCGCGAAGGAATGGGCTCATTTTCCAAAGCACATTGATCCAACACCCTCTAAATTAAGACCGTCAAAACGTTGTACAGTTTGTCACAAAAATAAAAAACGGAAAGAAACAACGTGGGAGTGTAAAAAGTGTAAAGTTCCGTTACATGTACCAGAATGCTTCGAAAGATATCATACCGTTACAGATTACTAATTTTGTATTTTGGAGTTTTGTATAAAGAAATATTTTGTAATACTTGCGCCTACCACAATTATTGCATCAGACTGTAAATGCGTATCAAATGTACCACGTAATATTTACATCGGTCCCGATCACCGTACGCGGGCTATGCCCGCAATATTTACTTCTGGCCCGATCACCGTCCGCGGGCTATGCCCGTAATATTTACTTCTGGCCCAATCACCGTACGCGGGCTATGCCCGTCATTGTAGGTTAAGGGGTTAAGCTAAATAATAATGATCACGACAAACTTTGACTGAGCTACTCAGAGCTGAAAATAATTCTAAAATAGAAAAAAAAAATTGTGATAGCATTTTTCAACCTTCATTTCCATTCTTTGAAGAGGTGCAATTCTATTGGTTACTGGAACTAGATCAGTAACCAATTAAATTGCTTGTTAGATAAATCCCCTATGCAGTGCTTCCCCAGCCTTTTGTTATAAAATTGTGGACATCCTGTTGGTTTCTGACACTAAAGATTACATAAAATGCAGAAGAAGCCCTTCCTCACTTTGTTTCCCTGCAATCTCTCTTTTAGGTGCCACTCCCTCAATCAACTGGATTGTCAAATTGTCATTGAGCTGACCATTGCTCTTTCACCTGCTTTCCACTTCCTAAAGAATGAAGGAAGGCATCCTTTCTTTTAGTATAATAATGTGCAGCCACCTGCTTTTTATCTTGATTTTAAACTTTTAATCCTTTTGTACATTGGTGCTCCTGTCACTCAATTTGAAGGATTGTTCCCAATGATATCTCACCCTTTCTTTCCACACAAGCCTCTACTGAATTCTGAGACTCCTGTTATTGCTTAAGGACACAGGGTTTGCCTTCCCTTTTATTAAGAGGCTATAGTTTCTAGGAAGGGAGATAATGCCTTGCTTTCACTAAAGAGTGCTAGTCATGATACCTTCATATCATTTTACAAATAGTGCAGGATGGGCTTTTTTGTCCAATTGACATGTGTCTTCACACAATTCTAATATTTTTCTTTTCAGCAGAGTTTAAATAAAGGGAAGTTCGCTCTTTGCATTTTATTCAAATTCAAACCAACTAATCTAGCAGTGATATGCTATGACATTATTATTTGATGTTTTATAATGATTTGCAGTTTTTGTGTAAATATTTCTTTTATCATTTCACAAAAGTATTGTTTTATTACTTAAATTGATATGGGTTACCTGATTAAAATGCATAGAAGTCAAAAGTATAAGTGTAAAGTATAATATTTTTAAAAAGGCCAAAAAAGACCGGCTTTTTTTTAAAAAAGGCTAAAAAAGACCGGCTTTTTTAATAAAAGCCGGCCGGTCTGGCCTTTTTTTAAAAAAGCCGGCTTTTTTGCAACCCTGCATTGAGGTTTCAAAGACACATTTACTTTCTGTTTTCAAGGTTTCTAGCACAAGCAAATCAAGTTATAACTTGATTAGCTACTCATGGTGAAACATGAAGGTTTGGTTTTAATCTTTTTTTTTAAGTGTTATCTTGACAGAAAGATGAAGTTCTAGAGTGAAAAAAAAATTCTATTTCTTTGCACCAAACTTAAAAAACACAAATAAATAGTTTTCCTATTTAATATAATATTTTAAAATTATCCAAAGTGAAGTTTTCTTTAACATTCCAGGTTTTTATTTAGTATCTCCGTAAATATTAGAAAAAGTCGTCGCTATTATTGTTGCCTTCCCTAGAAGTTGAAATGTCATCAAATTTTAATGATTTTTTATCATGTGATTATTGTAGGTGATTTCATGTCTAAAACATGTAAAAACTAAACT
This sequence comes from Uloborus plumipes, assembly GCA_038373865.1. Taxonomy (NCBI): domain Eukaryota; kingdom Metazoa; phylum Arthropoda; class Arachnida; order Araneae; family Uloboridae; genus Uloborus; species Uloborus plumipes. The sequence continues at coordinate 57,400 of JAXGGA010002926.1, forward strand.
TTAAAAAAAGCAGGTGGTATGGGGCCTTCTGGCCATCGTGCACAAAGAAAGAAATTAACATCGTCACCTTTATTTCCTTGATGTATCATAATTTAGGTTAATCTGAAAAATTACAGCATTTTAAATTCTTCTTTTAACACATATCTAGCAGAAATGACTCAATATGCTCATTAACATGACATTTTTTTTTAATATAGTAGAGATGTAACATCCGAAAAATAACATACTGAGCAGTGTAACTATCATATTGGAACTTTATACTCAGATATGCAAATAAAAACATTGTGTAATAAGAGATATGAAACTGAATTATCTTTGTCTTATTTGAAATTCGCACCTTGTTTATTACATGCTATCAGGAACGGGATCCTATAATCATGTATGTAAGGCTCCTGGAGTAACATGAACAAATATCTGAAAAAGAGGTTGAATGAAATTTTAGTAAGGTAATTTGTAAAATTTACAAATTTCCATTAAATTGCTTAACTAAAAATTTGAATGATTCATTTAAAAGATACATATTTCTAAACAAGAAACGATTCTATACTTGTAAGTTGACAGCTTAACTTACCCTGCAACATCTCTGATTTCTTTTTGAATATTCAAGCTGTCCAGCACATAAATTATGCCTCTATGGAATATAAAAATGAAAGACTATCAGAAACAAAAATACAACAAGTAATTAACTATGAGGTTTTCTTTCCCCATAGTAAATAAAATAAAGGCACCAGAGTCCTTTGTGTAATACATACAGAATTAATTTATAGTCAAAGTCATTTTTATGCATTTTCTTCTAAATTCTAGAAAAAAACTAAATATTTTCAACAATTTATAAATTAAAGTCAAAATTATACAAATAACAATTGGAAATACAGGCATACGTTTTAGGCTCTTTGTAAGTCCCCTTTTCCAGGTTAAAAAAAAAGCTTATGAATGAAAAGTCAACCAAAATTTATAGTACAATAAAAAATAAAATCTTACCTAGTCGTGAAGAGAAATTCTTCGATATATTTGTATCGCAATCTTTCATTTCCTGGAACATCTATTACAGTAATGGTTTTCTATTTGGAAAAAAAAAAACTTAATGATTCAAAAATTAGAAAGCCACAGTTCCTTCCAATTTATTGCAGATGGCATTTTAAAAGCTTTTTAACAGTTTGCAAAACATAATCATAATTGTTCGCTTTGTAAATATTAAAACATTTACCATTTTACTCACATTGAAAATTAGTTTGATCTCTCAAAAATTACTTACGATGAACTCTGCTAATTTGAAAAATTGATTTCAAATTCTACAGGATTAAAGTTATTGCAAAGTAAAGGTTATTATTGCGGTTAATATTAAAGCAATAAGTATAATGGCAAAAGTCATAAAATTCATAAATTAATACTGCAATAATTGAAAACTAAGAAACATGAAATTATTACAGAAGTAATGATAAAATTCATAAATTAATATTGCAATAATCGAAAACTAAGAAACATGAAATTATTACAGAAGTAATTTGAAACATCTATACTAAATCAGTGGTCGGAAGTAGCGCGCTATAAGTAGTGAAACTACTGTAGTAGCTACATTTTTTAGTAGTTTGTAGTGTAGCGCACTACTTTTTAAGAAAAGTAGAGTAGTGAGTTGCACGATACAAAAAAATAGTAGTTTGTAGCGACTTCTGAAAACTACTTTTAAGTTTAAAAAAAAAGGAAATTAAAAAAAAAAAAAGAGAACGAAGAAAAAAACCGAGGTTTAATTGACTCTGACTGGTGCGAATCTTGCACGAGTACAGCAGCGGAAGCAATGAGAAATAAGAACCATAAAAATATGAGATGATTTTAGATACATCATTTTGACGAAATACATTCAATCTGTTTGATGTCATTGGTTTATTTGGCATCATAAGTTTTATATTCCTTTAACTAATTTTCATGTTCCTAAATATTCCCTTGCAAGAAATTAAAAAAATAAATAAAAAAATAAAGGTTAAAATATTTTACTATTTCAACTTTTGAATACTTTCTTATAGCAAATATTCGTAAAAATTGTACAAAAAATCTAAAAAAGACAAATTTTAGCAAAAAAAAAAAAAAAGAAAAAAGGAAAAGTAAGAAATAAATTCAAAGACAATCCCTAGTTCTATTCCATATTCGAATGAGTTAATTTATTAATGTAAACCACTTTTCAAATTTTATTGATCAATCCTCAAACGGTGTATGGTTTTTATTTATTTTTTACATTTCAAAAGTAGTTTGTAGTCGCTACATTTAAAAAAAGTAGTTGTAGTTGTAGTTAACTACATTTACAACAAAGTAGTTGTAGCTGTAGTTTGCTACAAAAGAAATGTAGTTTTTCCAACCACTGTACTAAATTCTTAATTTATGACTAATTGCCTTTTTTCAGTGATTAAGTTCATTCTTTTTGTAAATTATTTTCTCAGTAGGGTTTTGAAGATCAGAGGTAATTAGGGCTCAAGTTACCTTGGACTACTAAACACTTGAATTTGCAGTAAAATTCTTTGTGAATAAAATTTTACACTATTTGCCAGACATTAGAATGGACACCTTTTGCTTTCTCGTACAAAGAAATGGAAAAATTGTGCTCACGAAAAATACATCACTCAAATTTCAATATAAATATCCATTTTAATTACCATTAAAAGAAAATTCTTTTGCCAATATCTATACCTGATTACATGCTTAAAACAAAACAACCAAAAAATGCATTTTGACTCTTTTTAAAACCATTAGCATGAGCACTGTCATGATGTCTGTGCCCATGTGCATAAATGTGTATATATATATATATATATAACATGCAAAACACAAAAACATACAGCTCATACAGAATGAAGTTGTGCACATCTTCTTTTGCTTGTAGTCGAATATTAATTAAGTGCATTTACATTATTTTTGGCAAATCAATATTAGTTTCAAGCAAGGTGTCAATGATTTAAATCACAATTTAAATCAATTGATTTTTCAAAAAAAAAAAAAAATCATTGATTTAAATCACTTTTTATTTTAATCCTTATAAAATTCCTTGGACAATCCCTATTTTATTATTTTTGCCATTTTCTTTTAGAGCTTGGATTTCCATCTAATAAATGGAAAAGTAATAAAAGGAAAAGTTAATCCTACTCATCCCCCCTCCACAGATGGAAGGTTGCAGTCGAAATAATATGTATGCACAAATAGTGCTATTTGTTTCGTCGAATATGAGAAATAAAGAAAATATATGCAGCTGCTTGCAAAGAGTGAATTGAGGGGGGAGGGACATGATAGGTTGTGTGTGATATACTTTCAGTAAAAGAAGAAACAAAAACAACCAGACAAAAGATGAATTTTCTATGCCTTGCATTAGCAACTTGGTGGGGGGGGCAGTCCTTATCAGTGGATGAAATTATTTATGATTCTATCTTTACAAAACAAAAGCAAAATTTAATGTCTTTATTTTCTTTTATTTTTCTGTATAATGTTTCATAATTTTAGTGATATTAAAAGTGATTAGAATCATATGTATTTGTATTGTATTCTGTTTTACATTATAGTTTTTTGGTGAAGCTTACTTCAAAGGTGTTTTTGTATTTTTAAAAACTCAAAGATAAGTCGTTCATACATGTAAATTAATTATTAACTAAAGTTTTTAATTTGAAAAAAAATCCAAAAAATCTGATTTAAATTAAAAAAATCTGGTATGGACCTCAGACTACTTCCTTTTACATGTAAATTTCTTAGCAGTTGCCTTAAGTGTTAAAAGTGCTTGGAGTGAGCAAGGTAACAATTCAAATATTTACTCCCCTAATCTGCCACGAAACAATGTAAAAACTATTTTACAAATGTTAATTTTCTAAATATTGCTGACTTTAATATCATTCGGTACATTTTTCGCAAAATATCGCCAAGTTGAACCCAAATTCAAAAAATAATTTTTTCGCCAAATTTGTCACCAAGTTGGCGCAAACACTTGGCGACCAAAAGCTTGGCGACATATCGCCAAGTGGTCACGCCAATTTATATCACTTGAGTCTGCATTGAAATTAACACTGATTTACCCCAAAAAAGGGTAAAACACCCCTTGGGAACATTCGAATGCAGCCACAAGGGGAGGTGCACAACTAGACCATCCTCAGAGCCTGCATACCAAGCTAGAAGCTTCTAAGGCATATAGATTTTAGCCTACTTTCCCGTTAAAAATAAAGAAAGATGAAAAAAGTATCAAAAGTAGCTTAATGCATCTAAAAAGTCCAAAAAATATCGCTAACTCCAAAAAATATCGCCAAGTTGAAAAAATAAAAAGGTAAAATGAATATCGAAAAATTAAAAATTTGAAAGTAGGGTATCGAGAAGGGGAATTTGTGTGTCTGTCGGTCGGTCTGTCTGTCCCCCCCTAATAACTTTTGAATGAACATTTCGATTTGGACAAACTTTTTTTGTTGGAAAGATCTCGGCGATTACAGCTCATTCCATATTTGATTTTTTGATTTGAACAATTTTTGGTTCAACTTTGAACTGTTCAAACAACCTGTCCCGCGATGCTAACTTTTGAGTGAACAGTCCGATTTGAACAAACTTCTTTTTGTTCGAAAGATCTTTTCAAGGATACTTCGTTCCCGTATTTTCATTTCCGATTTGAACAATTTTTTGCTCAACATTGAACCGCTCAAGCAAACTGTCACCCCCAATAACTTTTGAGTGAACAGTTTGATTTAAATAAACTTTTTTTTTTGTTCAAAGGATCTCAGCAAGGATATTTCATTACCGTATTTAAATTTTCAATTTGAACATTTTTTCGTTCAACATTGAAAAGTTCAAGCAACCTTTCACCACCTAATAATTTCTGAGTGAACCATCCGAAAGGAATAAACTTTTTTTTGTTTGAAAGATCTCGGAGAGGCTCATTCCCATATTTTGCTTTTTAATTTGAACCATTTTTTGTTCAATATTGAACCGTTTAGAAAAAAAATTTAACATTAGCGCCTTCGGGGAATTTAAGTTGAATGTTGATACTGAACTTCAAGTCAGATTTCCTTCAAACTAACTTTGTAAGAAAATGGTTTTGATAAATAATGTTTGTAAAGTACTTTTCTGAGTAATCTTATGTGAGGACTTTGATTCCGACTACGCAAACATGGCAGAAATGCAGGCTCAGAAAAAAAATGACTGACTGTGCAGACGATTTTTTGTTTGTTTATTCATTTGTTTTATTTTATTTATTATTATTATTATTATTATTATATGACAGACGATTTTTTTTTGTAACAAAAATGTTTTATTCACGAGAGCATTTTATTCTTTATTTATATTTAACAGCTGGCAGCGGATTAAAAGTGAAATTCGAGACATTTTATCAACGGACATGTTTTTTTTTTCATTTTTTTCTATCTTTGATAAAATGTGTTTTGATGAACTTAGTACTTTTAATTTTTTTGTGAAAACGATTGAAGAATTTTTCTACGGAAGAACTGTAACAGTTATTCTTTAAAAGGTGCGACAAAACTTCATTTATTTATTTATTTACTTTTTATGTGTCTATTTCATCTGATGAGAGGGGTATATTTTGCTTTTAGAAACCAGCTTTAAGTGCTAAAAAGGTATGTTTGACATAATTTTTAGTCTCTGATAATCAAGAGAATAATGATCAGATGCTAGAATGCCGATGTCGATGTACGGGAAAGTAGGCTCGATTAGTTTTTGACAGAACCTCTTGTTGAGTTATGCGACACACATGTCACGAGAAAACTCGTCGTAATTAACTCGGGGGTGGTTGAAAAGGATTTTTCGGCTGCTTATATGTTGATAGCAGAGAGGGTAGGCAAGGTAGGCAGTGCCTACCCATGAAAAAAACATACCAATTTTTTAATTTTATTAAATGACATTAAATTCGCTGATTGGAAAATATAAAGGCATTAAACAGCGAATTTAGTAGAAAAAACACGGAAATTTTCATTTTTCTTCCTTAAAAAAGCATCGACTACCGCTGCTTTTCGACCACTGTATCTATGACCATGCATCGTCTCGGAAGTGCACGTGCCCCGCACTTTTCTCCCCTAATGTTCGAAAAGCGGAGACGAAAGGCTGTCCGAAAAGTGCCTTTGCGGTTTGTTCTGTTCTCCGCCGAAACTTGACTGTGTCATGCGCAGAACCATGCCTGTGGAGTCTGTGACTTTTCTACGGTCTAGACGTCTTGACGGCCGTCTTTTGTACACTACTGTTGAATACTTGCAGTTTGCAATCTCCATTTTGTGTTTTTTTGTATCCCGCTTTTTTGCAGGATTAAATTGAAACTGCATCCAACATGGATATGAGATAGTTTATAAATTATATACATATATGCAGGCGAATATTCCTGCATATATGTATATAATTTGTATAAAAAGTAAACATCTTTCATATTCACATTATTTTATTACATTAAAAACGCATTTCATGCGTTTTTAATACTATATATTTTTCCACAAATCTTCGCATCTGCCTATCCTAAGCATTCATTGACAGCACGTGCCTGGTTGATAGGTACATATGCACGTGCAGACAGGTCGAAAAAACTACTGAACATTCATTCGGGGGTGAGCAAAATCAAAATTTAGACTCAAATTTGAGTGATTTTTTTTTTCACGATTACAATACTTCCTTTACTATGTAAAAGGAGGTAAAAAACGGATTTAAATTTTAAAAATCCGATTTTTTTACACCTTGGTTTCAAGTTATTCTATGCATCAAGCTATTATCTTCAAGGTATCTCTTAATACATGTTTTGTAGATGATCATACTCAGTATAATGTATTTGGCTTTTCAAAATTCTTCTAAATTTATTTTGCAAGTACAATAAGCTTTAGGAAAAATTCATACTAATAATGGAATTTTATTCATTTTTACAGTAAAGTTTTTAAATGTAGTTTGGTTAGTTGAATGTCTGTATTTGGGTCTCTAGTAAAGATTATGACTATCCTTCTACCCAAGTGGCAGAACTAGCAAGAAGCTGAAAATGTCCATTACAGACTCTTGAGGAGGTCTACAGACTACTTCTTAATTGGAAGGTTGTTTTTAGAAAAATTTTTGCTTTCTGTACAAGCCTGTTGAAATTTAAAATACAGCTCAGCATGAAACAGAAAGAAAAGTAAAAAGAAAGAAAAAATAAATAAAGCGACTAAATCTCTGAAATGGGGATGAAGTTTACAACTTTGAACCATCAGCTCTGAGGTAGACATTACTGCATGTGTTTTTCTTTAGCTTATGATTATGCATTATGCTTAGACAATTTTTTAGTACAGTTCTGCTTGTTTGTAGTGCTTCTAGCTATAACATAATAAAATTGCGCTCAATTTCATCTTTTACTGTGTGCTATTTAAATTTGTATAGTAAAATTATGGTTGTTACAAAATTTTAATTTGTTCCCCTCATCTTCACTATAAACAAGCATGACCTTATTTGAATTATAAGCCAAATTCATCACCTTGTAGTTTGCGCTTGCAGACCTTTCATAACTATTTGAATTATTGACCATATTTACTCCTTATAATAGGGTATTATTTTAGCAAATAATTATTTAAATAGCATTTAACCTTTTAGGTCCGGGCTGCTTTTTGAAAAATTTTCTTTCGACCCAGATAGTACGACAGTTGAACCAGATTTCTTTTAAATTGAAAAGTGAAGGTATAAACTGTCGTACCAAACGTATGAAACCTTGAAAAAAACTCCGGCTCCAAAGGGTTCGAGTGAAAATTTCAACCCTGTCCACTAAAGAAAAAAGACTTATGGTACAACATGTGTACCGCCCGGTTCCTAAAGGTTAAGTAGTCAATCTTTATTTATTTTGGGATTGTATTGTTCCTTATTTTGGCTTTTTCAGGCATTCTTTGAGGAAAGCGAGTCTAATTTCTCTGATTGCTTTTTCTAAAGATGTTCCTACCCGGGTAATTGGTCAGTGCTGCATTTATGCAGAAAAAAAGTGCCAAAAATAATTTTGAGCTTATCCTATCCAGTAGATGTAGCAGTTTTAGCTCCCACTTTTACATCTAGGGAATAAACTAGAAATATTTTTTTGCAATTTATTTCAGCATAATTTTTATCAACTCACTCCAACTGTTGTCAAAGTTAAGTTCTTAATGATATTTCTGCTATTGATAGATTTTTTTAAAGAAGTTTTACCTTCATCCTTATGGGAATACATTCTGTACAAATTTTACACTCGGACCAAAATAAAATTGGGTAAAAAAGTACAGATTCCTATCCGTGTCAGTGGATCTAGACATGAATGATCTGTATCAGTGGATCTGTATTAATGATCTAGCACATCACTAGTAATCAATACCATACAGATTCAACTCCAAGAACATTCCATGCTAGGTTATCTTTTATCAGCAAAAGCGAATATGACAACAGTGAGTCTAAAAAAAGTAAAGGAACTACACAAGCAGAGCATCAATATCATAAGAATTTTTAATTTTTGAGCAGAAGAAACGTTTTAGATGCCACGAAACACGGAAAAAAAAAAAGAAAAAAAAAAATTAAAGAAATATTGTGACAGTCCTACATTATCCAAAATTTTATAAGGTAAGTTGTACATCAGTACTTTGTTTAAACTAAATTTATGAATTTTTATGAGCTCATTGATTTTAATTAGTTGAAAACAGTTTACAAATTCAAAGTAACAAACTCATAATTTTGAACGTACTAAAATTAGTAAAGAATTATGCCATTTACGTACATGCTTATTTTTTGAAATACAGATGAATCGGTTATAAAGTCATGAAGTCTTAAGGGGTGGCCTTATAGCAACGTCAGACTGTATTTAGAGACATTTTTACAAAATAAATATTTTAAAACTTTACTGCAGCTGTAAAGCTAACTTATGAATTTACTTACATTTTTTGATACGGTTAAAACAGCTATGTTTTCCTTCATAGACGCATAGGTTGTCACTTTTTTCTTTGATACAAGCTGTAAAAAGATATACCATTAGAAAAATAATATTTTAAAGCTGGTTGAAACATTAATGATGTTTTATTTGTAAAAGAGAGAGAAATAACATTTATAAATGAAAAACAATTGAAAGCAATATGGTAATTTCACTTTTTATCATATGCAACAGAGGAGTGTCCAGGATTTTTCACAGGGTTCGTTTTTTTGTGAAAAATCAAATAATTCTGTGAAAGCTCAAATAATTTGGCAAAAAAAAAAAAAAAAAAAAAAAAAAAAAAAAAAAAATTGAATTAAGGTAGGTACACACTTACCTTAACCACTAAGGTATATAACACAGGTATAGTACACACTTGAAATCTCAAAATTCGTCCAAAATATCATTTTTTTTTAATTTTCTTAAACTGTTCTCCAATCTGTTAGCTTTCAAACAATACTAAGATGTAGTCAATATTTGAAATATTTCTCGAGTTACAAGGGTTTTTCTTTTGGTGTTGCCATTGCTTACAAAGTGTTTCGAAATCTTTAAACTCAATTTCTGAAGCATTGCTATTTTGCCATATGCTGCATTCTTCCAAACATAACTACACAACAGTGAATTCATCTACCTCAATTATTTTAGTACCATTGGATTCTGCATAGTTTAGCAGATGTGGTCTGCCTCAATCAGAGCTGTAACTGGAAAAGTACATTTTTAATGGATTTTTAAAATTCAAGATTTCGGGAAAAATCTTGATTTTTTTTTGTCCTTCTGTGGTTAAAACTATCAGTAAAAAAATCTACTTTCTCTAGAATCTTTATTGAGGAAGACCACATGAAGGGTAATATTAGGAACATTTTTTGACAAAAATTGTGTTCCTAATCCAATTTGCTTTTAAGATATCGTGTTTAGAAAAATGTGCTAATTAGCTCATTAAATCTTAATTAGTGACTATTTATTTAAGGTTTTTTTCAGATTTTTATGTCGAAAAGGTTTTAATCATACACCAGTGACCTACTGTTAAAAAATTGGATTTTTAGAGTGAAAAATTAAAAAAAAATGTCCAAGTGTGTACGTATACCTTTTAATACAGTTTTGTATTCGGGTAGGGAAGGGGAGATGGCGCAAGTTGCATCATTGAAATTTTTAGGTAGGTGTTTTTATAGTCTCCTTGATGTATCAATCGCTTTTTCCACCCCAGATTATGCTAAATGCTACTAAGGGGCCGTGGTGGCCCGATCGGTAAGGCATCGGACTCGTGTCCGGAGGGACCCGGGTTCGATCCCAGCCAATCAAAGATCCACCGTCTTGATTAATGGCGGCTGGGAGGCGTTAAAAATGTCGTGGTCACAAAGTCCTCCAAGTGAAACGATACCTCTGGGGGTGCTGGGCCTAGGGTTTGCTCGACCCTAGGTTCTGGTTCAAAATTTAGAGCAGAGCGCTCTTCAGGGCCCTATCTCAGTTAAACCACGAAGCTGCGGTAGGTACGGGGGACCCTGGAGGTGTGAAATGAAATAAATGCTACTAAATATAAATTGAAGATGTTTAAAATCTTATAATAATTGAAAGAAAAATAAAATTCCGACATCGATTCAGTATTTCACTTTCTGCCACAAGCTATTCTTAAAAAACATGACATTATGTTTAAAATATTAGAATTGAATAAAAAAAATATAGAAAAATTTCATTTATGTTCCTCTTAAAAAAGAGGAGTAAGCATCAAAAATGTGAAAAAACCAATTCCTGTAGCAGATGCAAAGAGATCACAATTTTCAAAGTGATGGCATCAAAAGCACAAAAACGGCATATAAAAGAATTTATTTTGGTAAAATTATTTTACAATTGCATTTTAAAGGTCCATGATAAAGATATTATTAATATCTGTTGACACAACTGATCCAAAAATAAAATGAAACGATCCATTCAGCGTTAGACTTTTAGATTCATAAAAAAAGTTAATTTTGCTTGAAAAATTTTAACGCATTTAGGCTGTGTTGAAGTAGCAAAAATGCTGAGTTGAAGGGGATACATTTAAATAACACGCTGAAACATTGCTACATTCATTCCATTCAGGATTCTGAAGTGTAAAAAGAATGATGTTTGTCAAATTGGTTTATACTTTTCTTTCCTTAATTAAAACTTTGTTTTACGTATTCGATCCAAAATGCTGCCCTAAAAATTTACTGCCCTGGACAGGAGTCAGGAATGTCCAGCGCTAGAGCCACCCCTGTTCATATTTGGAGTAGTAAAGCGGTTGTTACAAAATACAATTTAGAGAAATTCTAGGAAATTTTAAAATTATATTTGGTCTACATTCTACACTTTTGATTTTCATGTATCAAAGACACTTACTCTAGAAAACAGCACTGTTTTTCCAGATTCAGAAAGCCCAGTAATAAGTACATTGCGCCGTGAAACTCGCTTTTTTCGAAATACGAAAAAAATGACTGTCAAAAGAGAAAAACAAAACAACTGAGATAAATAAACAGTTTCAATACACTAACAAGTCATTTTATAGCATTCAGTACTTTTCCTTAAGAGAGAGAGAGCAAAAAATCCACACATTGCTTATTACTTATACATTGAAATACTGCTCTTTTGAAATGAGTCTTTGCAACACAAAACTAGTAAACTTTATAAGCACAAAACAACAAACTGATTGTACTCGGATGAGTTTTCATCCTAAAGTTCAAGTTTTGTTGCATTGAAAAAGGTGCCTTGAAACCCTGAAAGTTGTGTCTGCAACCAGTTAATTAATTTGTGCTCGATAACTTTGTTTACTATTGTTAGTTCTTTTGTTTATTTTTAGTGCTTGTAATACAAAAAGAACAATGATATATTTTTTTTTTTTTTTTGCACCAGGAATATAGACAAATAAATGGCTTTGTTACTAAAGCATCAAGTTGCAGGCAGTTTGAAATAAGCAGTCATTAGTTGCATTCTGCAACCAAAAATTTTGATTTGATCCATACATTTCCTACCCTAGGCGCCAAATTTGATACTTAAGTTTTGAATCACATGGAAGCTTTGCTTTCCTGACTTATTATGATTAAGATCCATTATTGGTCTAAAAGATAAATTTGCAAAAAGTTTTCAACTGCAATCAGTTTTGTCTTAATTTTGAAATTAATGCAGGTTGCAACTTCATATTGTTTTTTGTTTTTTTAACTGCTAAGTTCCAATAATTTGTTGTCAAAGAGACATCAATTTAAAATTTTCCCAAGCATAGTAAATGTACCCCAAACAGTGCAATTTGACTCATAAATGTTCATTTTCATGCAAGGTAATTAGGTAAATGTATCAATTTCATGAAAAAAAAAATCTTTTTTACAAAATATTATAGAACAAACGTAAATCTAACAGTTGCTCAAAATCTTTTTACAACATTATGTGGCACAGGTTAGGGTGTGAAGCTGAAATTTTTGGTACATTTGAACTAAATTTTAACTGCTGTTAAGGGCTGCAGATAGCCCCCCCCCCCTCCAGTCTCCATTTTACCATAAAAATAAAAAAAATTATACTATCTCCATTCTACACTCTGAATCAGGACTCTATCTAAGGGTTAAGCCTTCAGTTTCTGCCTTTGCTGACATAGCTTCTTGTTAGCCCTGCTGCTGCTGCTTTATTGAAATAATATATCTATTTTCTTAAGCAAATACACTCACAGCTCGATCATAGCATCCTGAGACTGCAGTTTCGTCCATATTCTGGACTCCTCAGTCAGGAATAACCAGTCTATTTGGCTATTCCCGACTGAGGAGTCCAGAATAAGGACAAAACTGCAGTCTCAGGATGCTATGATCGAGCTGTGAGTGTATTTGCTTCAGTTCTGCCTTAAGCCCTGGCTTATGGGTGGTAATTCATTTGCATCTATGTTCTTGTTCAGTTCAATTCAGAACGAAATTTTTCATTCTTTAACAAAAATTATCATCTGCTAAAAAACTCTAACATTAAGTTTGTCACTAAATGTATGGCATACATTTGTGCTCATGTAGACTTTTTTTTTAGTGTCTCACTGGTTTCATTTACACTAAAAAGTAGACATTTTACTCGTGCTTCTTAATAAAAAACAATCTTTTTACAAACATTAGTAACGAAGTACAAGACATGTTAATCGGGCATAGTAAAATAACTTATTCAACATAAAATACACATTAGCATTGAAACGAATATAAAATATGTTCAGTCCCAGTGAATACACATACACACAAAATATCAATTATTGCTTCACAAGCAAAGAATATACATGTTTCAACAGTTGTTTAAAATTCACAACATTGTTAAAATAAATAACAAGCAAACAATAGTAACTATTAGACAGAATAACCCTTTAATATTTCCCAACAACATGATACGTAAAAGTTGAGATATAAAGAATTTAGAAGGATTGATTTTTACCTAAGGTAATGAATATGGCTATTATCGCAGAAATTATGCCATAGAAATTAGCGTCATATTCAATGACACCAATATATTCTTTAATAGGTTCCATATTAAATTTTTTTTTTTAACGTATGTTATTCATTAAAAGCCAAAAGACACATTGGCATAAAAATCCAGAATTAAGCACAACCGGTTGCTATGTTTATTTCAGTTCAGTTTGGCCACAAATGGAACAAATTCATTTACTAAAAATCAGATTCAATAACTATCACAGATAAAAACACCAATTTGAGTCAAAATAAGATCAATTTGCTGTTTTTGATCAAAAATTAACTTTTAAAATGACGTTTTAATCTTACTTATTTTTACTTTCAGAACAATTTTAGAAAGTAACTGTCAAATTCGCTGTGCTTTAATTTTTGTTTCAGTTTTTCGAAGTGGAAGCACTAATCAATTTTAGAAAGTACACAAAGTCAGAGAAGGACTTAAAAACTTCAAAATGTGGTATGAAATATTACCCACTCTTGGAATATTTAGCACATTTTTGCTGCTTCCTAACTTTGTGCCGTATGCAGTTCACATGCTTATCCGTGGAAAAGTAAGATAAGTTCTCATAACAGTTGTGTTTAGTGTATATAGTTGAACTGGGATTACATTGCTTTACTATCTACGACACTGGATTAGTATACCGTATTATTACCCCGCATTAGCCGGCACGCTGAGAAATTCGAATTGATCAGGCTTGGTCTCCAATGGGACATATGTCGAAGTGTATCCAGGAAAAATAATAATCAATTTCCAAAGAACCTTTTTTGAAAACCATCCAATAAATTTCATGTCGTCGAGATGGAAAAAAATTATGGTCGTTTGATGGTGCGTTATCTTTGCTATAGTTCAGGAGCGGCATTTCGTTTGAGGGGGCGAATTTGTTAACTATGAATCTAATCAGTATGGAATGAAATACATTTGGTAAAAATGAAACGATCGTAAAGTGATTTAATCTTGAGAAAAAAAAAATCACTTAAGCAATTTCACAGTAGCTTGATAAATTCAAAAATTCATTTGAGGAACTGAGAAAATTTCAAGATTTCTCATTTATGTACATTTTACGTGATTACTGGTGGTTCAAATGATGTAAAACTATTTTATGTTCGTGTTTGTGTTAAAATTTCTTCACTTTCGTCAACTATTATTGAGAATTTGTGAGCTTTTTTATTTCCTTTTAAACATGATCATTGATTTTTGATTCATACAAATTGAGTTTACACGTTTCTTATTTTTGCACAAAAAATTTGGGGATGCGAACGCCTCCTCTTGCCTTCTTTATTTGCCCCCCCCCCCTGCTATAGTTAATCAATATCTTTACAAAATTAAACAGTTTATTAATACTAATAAAATGATGTATACTGCTGTGCTAAGCACAAGTGTGGTATCTGCAGTTGAACTTAAAAGAGAAATCACTTTTTAGTGTTTCATGCCTCAATTATATGTCATTTAGATCCCACTTTTTCCGAAATTTTATTTTAATGTTTCCCATTTACAAATCACTATAAAACAGTATCTTTAGGTAGTATACGTTACGAAGAATTATCTATTGACAATATTTCAATTTTGATAAAAACAGATAGGACTTCTATATTTAGCACATCAGTATTGAACTTATGTTATTTTTTAAGTTGAATATATATTGGGTTTGTTATAGTATTGAAGAATATTTTTTTTCTAACCCCAGTTTTCCAGCATGCTGGAAAGGGCCAGGCAAGGGTTATTGGAGATCTGGTGACCCTAGAATTTTACGGCTTGCTGGCTAATGCAGATAATCTCTACTAATAATAAAGCTGAAAGTTTGTCTCTCTTTCTTTCTGTCTGTCTGTTACGCGCGTAGCGCCAAAACCGTTCGGTCGATTTTCATGCCACTTGGCACAAAATTAGTTTGTAGCATGTAGTTTTGCACCTCGAAGCGATTTTTCGAAAATTCCATTTCGTTCTTTTTCTATTCGAATTCTTAGCGGAAATTCGATAAAATAGGGAAGAAATATTTCACACACATTTTCAAGTCTTATGTCATTCGAAAGCTTGAAATTTTCTGCACAAAATGAAGTTTTTTCGAAGTTTCTACGATTATCAGGAGAGCTGTAACAATTGTTTTTAGAATCCCGGAATTCAAGGCTTATCTTCAGTAAAGCAAGCCAAACGATTCTAAAATGGTTAATGACATGAATTATTTTATGAACGGAAATCAACTTTTAATGTTGTTACCATGGTTACGTTTTTATTTCGTTTATTTGTTTCGTTCTTTTTCCATTAATAATTTAAAAAATGTATTTGTTTTTGTAGCAATCCAAACTCCAAGCCTTATTAAAATTAGTCAAATGAAATATAATAAAATCATGATAAGATGGCACCTGTCAATCAAATGAGAAATCGAGTCCTTTCTTTAAAAAAGGTAGAGAAGGAAGAAACTGATGCGTACTATTTTTGTGAGTTTAGAGATATTTTGGCGATCTGATGAGTTGTGTAGAAAAGGGAAACATTGTTTAACCAAATGAGGTCAAAAAAGAAACAACATGATAGTAAACCATTCTAAATTTATCGTCTGGCAAAACATATTTTATTTCCTTTTTTTTAATTTCAATATAAATTGCAGTAAATGGCTTGAGTGAATGAGTTTGGCTTTTAATTTATCATTTGCTGGTTGATGTTTGTCGATGTTTATTGTTTTTACTATCATGGTGAAGAATAATGCACGAAATTTCTATTATTTTGTTTTTAAGTTAGGAAAGAAAACTTTCTTCTTCTTTTAAACTTTGGTAAGATTTCTGTGAGCAGCAAAATTGTTCTTATTTTCTCTTTTGTCTTATTTTTGTGCACCTCCCCTTGGGGTTGCATTCGAATTCCCCCAAGGGGGTTTTTACCCCTTTTATGGGGTAAATCAGTGTTAATTTCAATGCAGACAAAAGTGATATGAATTGGCTCGACCACTTGGCAAAATATAGCCAGGCTTTTAGTCGCCAAGTGTTTGATGCCAATTTGGTGACATATCGCCAAGTTGGCGGCAAATGTGGCGAAAAAATTTATTTTTTTTATTTTGGTTCAATTTGGCCCTATTGGCGATATTTTGCGAAAAATCCACTGAATGATGTTAAAATCGGCGATATTTAGGAGATTAATCATTGTAAAACCCTTTTTTTTGGCATTGTTTTGTGGCAAACTAGGGATGTAAATGTTTGAATTGTTATCTTGCTTACTCCAAGCACTATTTTAGCATTTAAGGCATCTACTAAGAAATTTACACGTAAAAGGAAGTAGTGTGGGGTCCATGCCAAATTTTTATATCATTCTTTGAAAGAATTATAGTTGAATTATAACTAAAATAGAGTTTTTTTTTGCTATATCAATTTTTTACAAATGAATTTTTAAGTTTATACCACGGGCAAAGCCGTGCGGGTACCGCTAGTAAGGTATAATCTTGTATATAAGTGGTTCCCAACCTTATTAGGGCTGCGGACCACCAATTTTGAGAAAAAAACTACGACACCCACTAAGTCTGATGAAAAATAGATGCCTAATACATATGTGTGACTAATATACGTGTTGTTGTGGGACAAATGTAGATGTATGCAATAATTAAGTTTTGCATAAAAATCTTTCGCCATAAGGAAAAACTAGACCAAATCACAATCTTGTCAAAACTTTATTAATAGACAGCCACCAAACGTGGCAGTGAGCAGGAACCTGTTTGCTTATGCACGTTTCATCAGATAAAATACCAAACAGTCTTGAAGTTTTTAGATCTTCATTTTACAAAGTTACCGATTTTTACTGCATCTTCAGGAGTTTTCTTTTATTTTCCTTTCTTCAAACACTTGTCCAAATTTTAAACTGAAAGGAAGAGCCTCTCTATGTATCCTAGAGTCCAACTGATCAAATTCTGGCAACTAAACCTGTATGAATTCCAGATATAGCATGTACCTCATAAGTTGCTATCCCTCCACAATTTGACCAGTCTACTTCACTTTCTTTTACAACATTTTCAATGGACATGAAAATATCTTCGCCAGTTATTTCTGTCGACTATGACTGACAAATTAAGATCAGTATTTTGTCCAGGATTTTTCTCTGGGTCCCTTTTTTGTGAAAAACTAAATAATTTTGTGGAAAATCAAATAATTTTGCCAAGAAACAAACAAAAATGTAAAATAAATCTAATTTATACATGTAGTACTGTATTGGGGCAGTTGATCTACAAGTACTCTATTTTTAACATTTTGAATCAGTTTTGTTACTAAATCTTACAAAATTAATTTAGTTTCTTGCTGAAAAATTTTAATTGGCCATTATAAAGATTTTATAGAAATAAACCTACTGATAATAACTCAAAAGCTTTTTAATGAAAATGACAATTTTTATAAAAAGGATACAAAAACAGAGCAATTCAGTGTTAAAAAAAAAAAAAAAAAAAGTTCATATTTAAGGAGCTATTTATAGTATATTGTGATGCAGAATTTTCAAAAATCATTTTTTAATAACATTTAAAACTTGGATTATTTCCTGATTGTATTTTAGCAGTTTTTTTTTGTATCTATTGTGTTGTACCATGATTTAAAAATAAAATTTATTCTAGCCTGTAAGAAGAACTGCAATGGATCCTGATGATCGTAAATTCGCTATGCGAGATGAGCGACTAACTGGAAATGTATATGTTATGCAAGTAAGTTTTGAACACTTTCTCTAAACTACTAACCCCATTTGATTGACAAGCAGCCATTTGAGATCTTCTATCTGAATAGTTTCAAAGCAAGAAGTTGTACATGTTTCGTTTATATCTATGTGACTCATAATCATTTATTTTAATGTGTAATTTATTGAAAGGCTTACACAACAGTAAAGGCCAACATGTGTGTACCGAGTGCAAACTAATAGTTCTGCCTGCAAACCAAATGTTCACCTCATCTCCATTTGCCTAATGCAGGCTGATTTTATTACTGTTTTTCGGCACCTTCACAAAATTCGTGCACATAAAAATCGGCAGTTTCACAAAAATAATGTAGAAGATCGGCATCTGCACAGAAATTATTTTGAAAATCTGCGTATTCACAATTTTTTTTTGTAAAATCTGTATTTCCACGAATTCTCCATTTAATCTTAAAAATTTATTTAATCATTAAGCATTTTTGAGATAAATGAATATTAATATGAGTAACATAAACTTTTTATTTTTTGTGCAAGATTTTGACTAAAATCAATGCATTTTAAAACATGGCTTACTTAAAGCAAAAATCAAATCAAGCATTTGTAACTGTTTGGATTAACAAAGCTGAGTCGCTTGATTTAAATCATCTCAATTTGAATAAAATTATGTTTTAATAAAATCCATTTTTTGCAGATTTTCTCATACAAAACCCCATTAAATAATTGTTTTCAAGCAATTGTGTGCTAAGTTGTTGATGAAAAAATCTGAAGTAAAGTGAAAATATTGTTCCTGTATCAATCCCCCCTCCCCACCCAATTTTGGAAAATCAACGTGTTTGTATATTAGTAGGCATGGATTTGCTGTTTTTTGGCATGATTTTCGAAATGATGGGTTGGATCACACAAAATAAATCAACTTGTTTTAAACTGTCTGGTAAAAAGCATTTTGTTCTGTTTTATAAATTAAACTCTAGTACAATAATTTTTGCAAATATATATATATATAGCAAGGCATCATATGCATTTCATAACAAGTTTTTTTTTAATACAAAAGTCAAATCAAGCAGTCATTGTTTCATCATTTACCGAAGATATAAATGCCAAGAAATGGCAATTTTAGTGTTCTCTGAAACTTTGCATCACACCAAATAAAAGTGCTTATTATGAATTTCTTAGTAAAAGTCATTTGTGTGTGTTACATGAACTTAATTCTAATTCACTGTTAGAAGCAATTAAAGAAAAATCTTGAGTGTATATTTATTAAGCATAATTCTAATGCTGTTATGTAAAAATATTATAATGAAAAATATATTTACAGTTTCAAAAGTATTATTAGAGTTATTTTTTTGATTCTCATTGTTTAGCTTTTTTAGTCGAATCACTCACATTAAAAATTTTTTGTTCTATTTTATTTATATACCTATATATAATAACAATTATTAATCATTTTAAATTGTTTTTTTCTAGGGACTGGATAGCATTCCAGATGCATAATGAAAAGAAAAGAAACAACAAATTGGAAAAATTTACCTGGAATATTTTTGTTTTTAAACACTGTGCATTAAATAATTAGTGATATCTAATTTGTTATTGTGTTTCTTATGCAACTGTGTTGAACAAATGCACTAAAGAGTATCAAAACAATTTTTGAAGCAATATAACATCTGAAAATTATGATAAAATGTTATGACCTGCAACTTAGACTCACAATATATTGCTGGTGATTAGTTGCATGTATACAGACCATACTTAGAGTGAAGTAGGATATTAATGTCATAAAAAAAACCCATGCTTACGAATGCTAAACATTGAATTCTAATGGTGTAAAGTGCAAGTAATTTCTTCTGGTTACTGTTTTTAACATTTTTTGCTCCTTTATTTAAAAAAAATCAAGAAGTTTTCTTAATTTTTAAACTTTTAACAAATGTTAAAATTCCTGCAGAATATATAAAATGTACTGTAATCAATTAGTTTTTTAGTATTTTTTTAGCATTTCCTAGCATGGTTGACATAGCCATCTTTTAAGATTTTTCCAGACTGCAGGCTTCAAATCGAACAAATTTCTTTTCTGACCAATTTTTTATGTAATATCTTATTGATCTATGTCATACCAATGCATCAATCTCAAAGATTATGCTTTATCAGCTCACTAGCAATGTCGTTATTTTCTGGCAAAACTACTGATTTTTTACGACCTACACGAAATTTGTACTGAAGTAAACGCCGACTAGGATTTAACTGGTTTTTCAGGTTTTTTTACATTGCTACAGATTGTGTTGCAACGTTTCGTAAAGAATTAATTTAATCGATACACACTTGTCTTATTAATCCATGCTGAAAACGATTAAAAATAGTTCGACAAAAATGTTCACAAGATTTCTTTGCTTAGGGAAAAGATTTCAGCATACTTTAAAAAATAAATCTGGCTAAAAGGCAAAACTGTCTAGAGGAATGAAGGTTTAAAATGTCAAATTTTCCTTTCGAATCATCAGCCATCAATTAACAATATTTGATGTTGGGAAGGTTAGAAATATAAAAAGCAACCCTCAAATTCAATAACATTTTTTTAAACATTTTGTTTGAAGTCGTTTTGTTGAATTTTTGAACATTTTGTTTGTATGCATTTCAAAATATTTTACTTGTAAAAATATGACAATATTTAAAACAAATAATTTTACACCAAACACTGCTTATCAAAATGTTTTATTGCTTGCTTTGAATATACAAAGATTATATATGATACAACTATACCAGCGGCATAAGTTCCTTTAAAAAATAAACAAATAAATAAACCAAGATAGAACTTAATAATGTTATAGGTATTTTCAAAATTTGCTCTAAAATTAATTTATACAGAAGAAATTTAAAACATTTTTATTGGCAACTGAGAGAACTTAATTTTCATCACGCACACACAAAAGACTTAAAATATCAATTTTCAAACTTTAGCTTTTATAAGTTCAGAATAATAGAAGAAAAAAGACTTTTAATACCGAAATATTAATCTATTCAAACTTGCAGCAACAATTAAATTCATTTAAATGCTTTTGCAAGAAATTTGGCAAAATATTTTTTAAAAATAATAATTTTTAAATACATGTTAAAGGCACTTCCCAAAAACAACATGTATTAAATACTTCCATAACTAAAAAACCATAATTACATTTTTGCTTGAAAATCATTGGCAATTTAATATTAAAAGCAGCATCACTTTAAATTAATTTGGCACATTTTATTGATATGTGCTTAATCCTTACAAGTAAGAATAAGATCTTGGACAAAAAATTTCTAAACTTGAATTTTATCCCCTTATGCTATATCTAGAAGATGATGCAGTTAGTGGCATATGAAAAGAAGGGAGGGTCAGAACTCAATCAAGTCTCAGTACTAAATAAAAACTTTAAAAATGTAAATAAATAAATAAACATTTTATTTGCCTTTTTAACAGACTTCAACAAAGGAGGAGGTTACACAATTCGTCCGAGAATTTTTTTTTTTTTTTTTGTATGTTATAAGATTACTCAAAGATGCCTGGACCGATTTCAAAAATTCTTTTTTTGTTAGAAAGGTCTTTCTTTCCGATTGGTCCCATCCTCTCGTGGTCGGTGTTCGATAACGGGAACCTGCAGAAATCTTTCGAAAAATAAATTGGGATCACAGTAATCGTAATAATGACCATTTTGAACGCCAGGTTTCTCTGGATTGCATAATGAAATTCATTTCTATGGTCTTTTTGAAAATTTTAAACCGAGTATCTTTCTATGTCCTGCTTTTTTCTCCTGAACTCCAATGAACTGAAAGTCGTACCAGGTACTAATTGATTCGTAATATTTCAGGTTTTATTAGTCTTAATTTACATAAGGTTTGATAAAGGAATTCTGAAGAAAGTGAGGAAAATCTCCAAATTTTTGCTCAAATTTAAAGCGATTTGTCCTAAATGATTAAATATGAAATCCATTGTTACATAACGTGATTGATATGAAACAGTTATTATAATGATAATGAAAATTTTGAATGAAGGCTTAACTGAAGCAAACATGAAACTCATTAGCGGGCCACGTACGTAATACATAGTAAAATTTTATGAACCATGAGAATCTAGTATTGTTTTGAAATATAAATTAGTTGAAAAGCCGTTAATATTTAGCCTTTGATTAAACTAGTACACAAATAAATACCAAAGAATAACAAGGATTATTTTTTAGTGTCAATCGTTTAAAATTTTAGACGCGTTGATACTTTCTTTTTTTTTTCCTTACATAGTTTATTTTATGACGCATTTATTTAAGCAAATTAGGTGAAGTTTTGTAATGGAAACTACCTTATTTCATATGTACATTTACACTAAAAAGAATAAAATAAAAATATTTTTGAAAAAAAAAAAAAAAAAAATTGAACCGACTTCGGAACTTAACTCGGCAAGTGCTCTAAAAAGTAAAAAATAATTTTATTCTTTGAACACCATCGACACTACATTTAAACATAAGTTTTGAAGTCGGTGCAAAAACTATAGGTGAAATGATGTTTAACTACATTTTGCCAACATTTTTCAGAGAAACCATTGAAAATTAAGAGCTGAATATTTGTACCATTACATAAATATGTGGTTGTCAATGTAGTGTATGCAAATGCGATTAAAGAACCTGGATTCATTGCAATTTATATATATAGTTAAATTATAGTTTTGTATGATTCTATATAGTGTTTTTGTGCCGACTTCAAAACTTATGTTTAAATGTAGTGTCGATGGTGTTCAAAGAATAAAATTATTTTTTACTTTTTAGAGCACTTGCCGAGTGAAGTTCCGAAATCGGTTCAATTTTTTTTTTTCAAAAATATTTTTTGCTTAATGTGCTTTGTGTTGTGTACTATTAAGAAAATAATAAGAAATATCGTTAACTGAAAGCAGATGTTTAAAGATTGTTGCCCAGCAGCAAAAACGTTAATATTTTGCATGACAATTAGTGTTGAAGAAACTGACAAAAATAAGCCAAAACTGTCGTGCATTCAAAATGTAAAGTCCAACTAGGGATGATTTTCTCTTTCATAACCAATATTTGAAATTTTAAGTAAAGGCTGTGTAAGAGGGTTCAGTTTAAGTTGACGACGTTACACCTTACCCAATGTTAAGTTTTTTTCCCTAAAACGTTCTGGTTAAGGTTCTGTATGGGAGTCCTGTGTTGTTTTAACATACACCATGCCCTACGTATTGTTAACGGCAGCAAAACTGAAAATTAGTGTCCCTCATTACAGAAAGGTCATCTGACCCTTGATTTTTTCCTTGATACTGGGGTAGTACTGTTACAAATTTGTTACATAATAATTTTGCATTTGTTCAACAAAAACATTTGAAGTTAAACTTTTACTGATGGGAGATATTTTGAGACTTTAGATTTTGGCACAATCACAAATTTTGGGCAATTATTGTTCCATTCTGGCAACATCAGCAAGGCCGAAAATATTTAGCATCCAGAGTATTTATCTGTAGTCAGCTGGGTTTCTAAAAAGTGGGCGAATGAATATTTTACTTAATCCCTAAGAAAGACCTTTAGTGTCTGGGGAGGTGGGGGTGGGAGGATGATTACTTTTAGGTTTAATTGCCCTGGAGCAATGAGAAAATCAACAGACACGAGAGTTGGAATAGACATGAACAAATAAAAAAATAAAGCCTTTTCGTTAAAGATATATTTTGGCATTCGATGGTGCAGAAGTTCCCCATTTGTATCCCTGCATGATTAAACTTTTATCAATTTTAATTCTCTAAAATTCAAGGAATTTCCAAAAAATATTTTGTTAATTTTAAGGAGTTCTAAACACCCTTGAAAAGTATATTTCCTCCTAAAGAGCCTGTATGCACACTGGTCATGCAATTATATTCGACACAACAATACCGTTTCACAGTAACATACATATGCTATTATGCATCATTTTAACTTGCCAGCATTACCATTGTGTTTATACAGATGTGGCAAAATTTGGCGCAGAAGCTAACATCAAGTATATCAAGCTATCAAAAAAAAAAAAAAAAAAAATATTTGACATCATAAATTACCTAGTCATTTTCCAAAAACACAGTAAAAATTCTCCAAAAGCAACTTTTGCACTTTCAAGCAAAAATGTACAAAAATGAAAATCAACAATCAATAATAATAATTACTATCACAGATATATTTTTTCAAAAAATAAAACATTAAAATACCATTTCCTCTTTATATGTCTAACAATTCAAAAGAATATAAATTTAATTGTTACAATATGTACACATTTTATGAAATATAAGGAAAAAGCAAAAGAAGCCTCATAACTGCAAAAGTGCATTTACATTTTTACAATTTACAAAATAGAAATTTAAAATTGTATTATCAAAACATTTAACGGTGTTTCTTTTTGCGTGGTTTTGCCGCTTCTGTAGAAACTCCGGATGCTTCTTCAATAACAATTTGTCCCTCCTGAATTTCTTGAGAAGAAACATTAGGTACATCTTGCAATTTGTCTTTTGCATCAAAATAAAACATTAAATCTCTTACTTGCTCCTGAAGATCTAAAATTTCCTGCATTAAATTGAAAAGGAAAAGGGTTAAATATATCAACTTTACAATGTAACTGAAGTTTACAATTTCGAATTTGGAAGTTTAAGGAATAGAAAAGAAAAAAAAAACACTAATAGCAAAGAAAATTGAAATTGATCAAAGATAACAAAAATAATTATTTCAAACTATGTATATATGTCAATAATTCAAATACATTTCTGAATTTCCAGTGTAGAATAGAAATTATCTTGACTAGTGTTGGATAAACTAGTCACCACCTTAAAATGTTATTCAGTTGAGAACATCAACTTATAAATAACATGCATAAGAAACTAACTTGTGCAACATTAAACCAATCAGGTCGAGTATAATCTTATCTGGTTGCCTATGACAGTATAACTAATTCCTTAATGTTAGTTTATTTTATTTTTTAATGCTATAAGTTTTAATAAATTAAGCAAAGTTTTAAAAATTAATATTTTTTGTTAAGATATTCTTTATTATAAAACGTTGTGCAGTCAATTATCCCTCTTTGGTGAAAAGAAAAAGAAAAAAGAGTTGTGAACCCTTGATTACTATACTTCTTTCTTGAATTACTTGAACTCAAATTGAGCAAATCTACTTTTAAGTTACATCTTACAAGACAAAATAAAAGAGATAAGACATAGAGTTACTGATTTGCAAGATTAAACTTACTTCAAAGAGTAAAATAACACATGAACTGTTGTATTTGCTTGAAAATTTCATTGCAAATAATTGGAACTTCTGCTCTGGGATTGAAAGTTAACAGAGGGCCATTTGAGTAGGCATGTATCAGGGGGGGGGGAGTTTGATTTCCCCAGTTAGGTGACCAAATATGGTCGAATGATCCATTTTGAGACTAATATTTAAAAAGCCAAATTGGCACCAAATCCCTTATTTATGTCCAACAAAAATCACCACCCACTTTTACGGAAATAATCCCCTCTAAACCAGAAGCTGAATCCACCCTACGATGAGACAAGTCAAATATTATAGTTGTCAATCTGCAAATATCGGTAATTCATAAATTTTAGAAAACGCCGACTCCTTGTCAGCATCTGATCATCAATGATTGAACATGAATCACACAGTTGGCTCAGATTTTGTTTTCACCTGTACTGATAATTTTTTGTTCATTATGTATAATTCAAACTTAGTTATGACTAAAAAATGGCATCTTGTGTGGCAAAATCTCTTACATTTTACTTTTAAAAGGTGTAAAATCATTTGGATGCTTGGTTGGTACTATTATCTTTGAAGTTAAATAATTAAAAAATATAGTTATACTAAAGCATTAGTTTTTTTTTTTCCCAAGACTGCTTTAGGGTGAACAAATCCTACATAGCAATGTAGTGAACCCAGTTGTTCACTTGACTGTTTTTGGCATGTGAACCTGTTTATCTGTTTTTATACACTGATGATGGGTCTTGCATTTAACAGCCGAGAAACAGTTGTTTGTTGAGTCAAACTCTTTTTAATTGTATACATTTGTAGTTTTTAAAAAATTGTCTATTTTTATTCATTTCACAGTACAAAGTTTTCGACTGCTGTTTTATAATCTTTGATAAAGCCAACTAAGAAGCAAATTCACAAAGTTTGTTAGCATAGAACGTGTTATCAATAAAATTATATCTAAAAACAAAAAAACAAGTAAAGATTACACTCTCCCCACTAGCTTATTGCATAAGTGTCGATTTTTAAACAATACGATTAGATCATTAACCCTGCCCCCCAACTTCACGTTCTCCCATTTGGTAAGTTTTCTATCACTGGTACGACTGAAAACGTAATGGAGTTCTTTTGTAGCTCACTATGAAATAAGGCAAAATTAAATCAAGAGTGATCAAATGGATATTTGTATTGAAATCTGAATGAGTTTTTTCAGTGTATACGATATTTTCTTTACTTTGTATAAGAAAGTAATGTTACTTACTTTATCTTTTACATCTCTAATTTCTTTTAGGGCTTTTTCTGCAATAGTCAACTTTTGTTGCCACAAAGCTTGATTTTGCCTAAGGCACTTATTCATCTGTGAGAGAAAAAGAGTCAATTTCTTTCAACATTTTAAGAATCTCAATCATAAAATTTCAAAATTAAAAGGAAAATTCGAATCTTATTAAAAACTTAAGCATAAAATCATTAAAAGTATGAAGTAAAACAGTAGTAATAAAGATGGGAAAAAAATACGTTAAAATGAAGAACATAACCAAAAATAAATAAAAAACAATAAAATTAAATTTTAGAAATAATATTTTTAAAGCTGATGTAAAATTTACTTCTGAGTAGTTGCTTTCATTTTGCTGCAACATGAAACGATAGCAATTTTTGGAGTGATTTTAAAATTAAATAAGAGTTTTTATCGCTCACATCATCTTAAAATACTCAAGGTTCAAATTGTTTCTGTGGCATTAAACATAACTTAAACTAATTTTGTGCCAAAGTTGCATCCAAACGCTTTAGTCAGCAAGTTCACTCTCTTCAGACTTTTTGCTCTCTTTTTTAGAGGTATTGATATATTTTTTAGAACAATTGAAAATTTTCCATTAGCAATATTGATTTTAAAAAAGAATTTTGTCCTAACAGGCCTTAAAAGAAGTTTTACTGTTAATTTATCTAAAATAGTCGATATCGCTAAAATAATAGGATGCAAAATTGTTTTAGCAACCAAACGGAACATTCTCTTGTGATACTATGAGCATTCAATAAATTTTGTCCTACCTGAAAAAAAAAAAAAGCAAATATTTTGTTCAAATAAATATTCACCTAAACTGCTGAAATAAACTAACTGAACTAAAAATAAAAATATTCCTACTTGTTTTTAAAAATCTCACTTAAAATTTTGGCGAGGGTGGGAAATCTCATCTTAAATTTTTTCCCAGGTGTAAACTTTGCTATAAATACATATGCACAAAAAAATGAAATTTTTAATAAAAAAAGCTTTAGAAAATACCTCTTTCTCATCCTTGAGTTCTAACAAAATTTTGTTCAATTTTGCTGACATCTAAAAGAAAATATATGAAGCAATTATATAGAATGAAGCTTTTAAATAGGTAAGAATTTTATGCACAGAACAAAGAGGCACAACTTTTCTAAACTAAAAATCTCTAAAGACAAGAAATACTGAAATACCACTTGAGATTTTATTGTTTTTAATGTTTCAAATTTATTTCTCAAGAAATAAATAAAATATAAATGCAGTGAATTTTCTTGAACATTAACTGTTCCAACAAAACTACCAGTCAACAGTTGGAGGTTTCAACATTTTTGGATAAAAAAAGCTAATTCCCCTGGGGGATGAGGGGCACCCCATCGTCTATGTGACGAAAACAAACATCATGGGTATATTTACAAACATCATGGGTTCTCAGTAAAAAAAATAAAACAAAATTCTGAAGTCAAAACAAAAGTTTCTGAAAGAGGATTTCCCATGTAAATATTTTTTTATCTATCCCCCCCCCCCCCCCCAAAAAAATCAAATCCTTCATATATTTTAGTAGTGCAGGCCAGGAAAAAAAAAAGCAAGGAATGCTTGCATTAAGATGTTTAAAAAAAGAGGGTTCTAGTGTAAAAATAAAAAGTTGTAGTACCAAAAGTCTGTCTTTGCTAGAAACGTTATAAAAAAGTTTTTTATAAAAATCATATTTGAGGGTAAAAAGAAAAACACTGATATAACTCACAACTAAAAATTTTGATTAATAAAGTAAAAAAAAAAAACATATTTTAAAATATTTACTGAACTTATAGTTTTCTCTTTTCTCCTGAAGTAGTTAGACATTTTACTTTTTGAAAATCCTTGGATCTTCTCTAATTTCATAACCCAATATGTAAATATTTTGCTTCTTTTATAAATTTCCCACAGTTGATAGACAGTTTATTCTCAGAATCTTTAGCTATGAAATATAATGCACAAATAATAATTCTGACAGTAAAAAAAAATTGTTCCATTGAGAGAAGAACACAAATCCAGAGATAATCATGTCTTTAATTGGGGACTAATTGTTCTATTTTCAATATTTCACCCACTAATATTTTGAGCATGACAACAGTATAGGCATGGACATGCTTGAAATTTTCAAATGTACATGGTAGAGTTATGAGCATGTAAGCCCTCAAAAAAATATAATGTAGGAAGGGCTGAAAATGATAGCCAGCAGTAAGTTATTAATGTCTAAACAGTATAATGCCATAGTAAACGAAAGTGAGCGAGTGGTACTTAAGTGGATGAAATCGGATTTTGAAACAAGCAAAAAATTGCGATTGGAGTGTAAAAGCATAGTAGCAACTAAAATATGCAAAAGTCAACAAGTATGAATTTACTTATTACAAATCCTTTTTCAACATTAACCTGCTGTAAAACAAGATTAGAAACAATGCAGAAAAATCAGAAAAATAAAACACTTCAGGAAAAAAAGAGAAAATTGCCACATGGGGGGGGGGGGCAGAAAATCGCAGACAAGAGGAAGGATCTCGTCCCTAAAAAAAAGAAAAAAAATGTAATAGTCTTTGAGCTAGCAACGTTTTTGAGTGACAATTTTAAGACGTCTTGCTCTTTAAGATATCTTTCCTTATGATCTTCCAAGCAGCATGTAAGGTGTCCGGCAGCTGAGAGTGGGTACGTTTTTTACTGCGCATCACATTTTTGCTGATAAAAATAGTGATTTTTTTAACAATTCTGAAGCAATTAGAAACTTTAAACTTGTCATAATTATGTCATATAATATAGCAATGGAAAGCTTTATTTCTTGCCTTCAAAAAGGTTTTTGAGTTTTTATTCTACAATAATTAGAAAAAAAGTTGCATGCAAAAACTTTTGGCTTTTTTTTCGATTTTTAACAGCTCTGTATTTCCTACAGTTTTTGAAGTAGAAATCTAAAATTTGGCAGGATTACTTATCTTGTCATATGCATCCTTCACACCAACTTTTGTTAAAATCAGAAATGGTGAGGTCAAAAACTTTTCTTTCATGATTGATTTGACACAAAATTGCCCAAAAAAGAATGTTTTTCCATTGTTTTTGTTAGGTCTAAAGACCTTTATTATTGATTCCCTGACTCGCAGGGTTATGTGTTATTAAAATTATAAGTACGAATTAAAAGTAAAATTAAAGTACGAACCTCTTCTCCCCACATTTCGTTCCCCATGCTGGCGCCATATTCTTCAAACCAATCGCGGCCAACTTCTGGATCAAAACATAAAAGAGTTGAGTTGTATGCTTTTGGCTGCTGCCTATTTTTCAAAATTCAGAGTATAGTTTTTGGTAGAGAAAAATCCACGATGCTCGTATGCTAATGAGCTGAGTATTATGGTAAATGCCTGTGACGTCTGCAGACCTTGCCAGGATAAATAGCGAGCACTACTGATGTTCAATCTCTCTTTTTCTCCCTTCGGCTTCGAGCTTGTTGTGCCCTTGCTTGTAGCTGCGTAGGCGGCGTGGTGCGTCAGGTGATGTTTGCCCTGCTGGGCTAGATTTTTTGAGCAGTGGCTCTTGAAGCTACTTCCTTGTTTTAAATTGGATGAGCTCTCCACTTTAGGGCGCTTTTCCACTTGACGACACGATAACGACGAAAGTCGGACGGTAATACTGCAACGATAAGTACCGTGTCGTGTCGTTTATCGCACTGTTTTTCCACTCAAACGATATCGTTTCGCTGAACGGGTCATTTTCCACCGCATTTCATTTCGAGATAGCACTGTGCTCACACGTATATTATTATGGCTCCTCCATTTAACAGATTACGACAGTTATATTTACTTTACCTCCATAAAAAGAAAACAAATGAAAATACGATATTGAGTGCATGATATTCACAACGTTATTACATTCTCACCTTGTTTACTTAGAACGAAACGCATCCGTTGGAATCGCAGAGTGATAAATGGCGGATCTAATCTCCAAGAGCGCTAATACTCCCAAAGGTTTGCCATAGAACTTTTTAAAATTAAATCTACAGTTTGCCATGATATAGTCGCCGTGATAGGTCGTCGCAATATTGTTATTTTGTTTTGTTTTCGTAATTGTAGTGCTCTTTACTACTAAGCGAGTATGTCCCCATTTCGTTATAATGAAGAGAATTCGTTAATAAATATGTTTCGTTGTCAATCGTCTTTTCGTTGACACCATCGCTTCTGTGCGAATAGATTCGCCATTTATCGCGCGGTAGCGCCAACACTATCAGAATAAAAATTTGAGTTTTTTTGTAGCATTAAAAATCGTCTGAGCAACAATAATGAAAGAAAAAACCAAATAAAATGAATCAGATTGTTTTATTGCTACATCTTTTGTTTATCGTCTGCAAATTGAAGCTTATATTTATTAATACAGACATGTCGAATTTAAACGCCATTGCAATAGTTCGAATCGAAGAAAGTAAACGGATGAATATCGTCCCGATTTTAAAGGCGAGACGGATGCCATCCGACGCGAATGGGACGACAAACGACAGCGTTCGGTCGGAGACGGCACAATCGTCCTGGAATCGGGAGATGGAAAAGCGCATAGCATATTTTAATGTATTTTGCGTGCTCCAATGTCGGATGACGATAATCGCTTATGATTTATCGCTGCCGTGTCGGTAAGTGGAAAAGCGCCCTTACGATTTTTAAAAGTATCCAGGGTCAGCATAATCTACCAAGTCCTGGACCATGATGACGTTGGTGAAATCGGCCAGGTGAAGATCAACAAGTGGCTTTTTCCTAGCGGCCGGGGCCTTCACGCTTAATTAACCCGGGGACGACTGCCCTGACATCTTGGAGTATTATGAATTGGAGTGTCGCCAGTGGATCGATCGTGCCAACTAGATTGTACCGAGCCGGGGGCTCGAGTTCGCCGACGGTGTCATCGAAGGCAGGAGATCGATAGCGGTGATATCTTTTATATATATTTTGTAAAGACTCCGAGTACCAAATGCAGCCTTTTTTTTTGTGCAAAAATCTTTTATTGAGAACTTTAACATTTATTTTATGTGTTTTTGATAACAAATAAATTTAAATATTGTTTGGAAATATTGTCTCATAACTTGACTCTTAATGGACACTTTACGGCCTCTCTAATTTTTTTCTGGCTATAACTTAGTTTGTCTCCTAGAGACTTTAAAGCTAAATTTTAAATTAAGCCCAACAGTGGTAACAAAGCCAACAGTTTTTTCCAGTACAAGCGTCATTCGCAGTAAAAAACGCAACCACTCTCGGCTGCCAGACTCCTGGCATGCTCCTCAGAGGAGTATAGGGAAAGCTATATTAAAGATCCAGAAGTCTTAAAATGGTTGTTTTTCGACGTTGCTAGCTCTTGGACTATAACTAGAAAAAAAAAAAAAAATCCTAATTTTCATAAAATTCATAATTGCTATTTTTCTTTCTTTTTTTTTTAATTTTTGGAAATGAATTTATTTTTCTGAGTTTTCAGAACAGGTTTCCGAAATTTTTCGGACAATTCAGAGAATTTTGGATCGGAACAACTCTTGCATAAAATGCCTCTTGTTCCAGCAAATTTATATTTTGAAAATAACTTTTGTAACTAAAATGAAGATAAATAATCATAAGTATTTCCAGTTTTCACATAACATATAACTTTATATGTTTTGTTACAACAAAAACTATTCAATATCAAGCATTGATGACATTAAAAGAATAGTGGTGAACAAAAACATTAGACATATCCGGTAGCTTTTTTACTTTGACTTTAAAACACAAAGTAAAAACTATACTGTTTATAATTGTTTATAATTAGGTCCATATATCTACTCTGTTTATAACTAGAACCTGTATATAACAAAGACAAAAGTCTGTACTTTTCTCTAAATTAATATTACTTAAAATAAGGAATATGACATCAAAAAAATATCAAAAAATCTGAACAAACAGAAACATACTTGTGCTATTTTCTTCTCTTGTCCTTGTTTTTCTCTTGTGACCCTACTTAGCTTTTCCTCTAACTGCTTTCTTTCATCAACAGCATGTTTAGTCTTCTCTTTCATCTCTTCCAACTATTTTTAACAAATTAGTTAATTAGAATTTAAACTAGTTATAAGTTTTTCTTCCATGTGAAGTTAAACTACAGAAGCTTTTTCTAGTAGAATTACAGTG
Source organism: Uloborus plumipes (assembly GCA_038373865.1). Lineage (NCBI taxonomy): Eukaryota > Metazoa > Arthropoda > Arachnida > Araneae > Uloboridae > Uloborus > Uloborus plumipes. The sequence continues at coordinate 90,001 of JAXGGA010002926.1, forward strand.
GAACTTTCTCATTTTAATACTTTTAGTAGATAACAAATTAAGTGCACCAGCTAACAAATTTGCAATAAGCACTAATGTTAAAAAAAAAAAAAAAAAAGCCCGCCAACCCAGTCCCCGACCTCATATTAAGATACATTTCATGGATCCGAAAACATGCAAAACTTAACTACAGTTGTGAAGTTGTCTAGCTCATATGCAAAACATGAAAAGAAAAGATAATAATATCTACTGAAATCTGCTAATTGCAAAAGCAGAATCAAGAGAGAAAATCCTTTAAAAAGCCCTTCTTACATACTAAAACGAATTACACAAATATTTCTTATTTGTTTACAAATATAAACTGGAAAGAGCTAAAAATTTAAAAATATTGAGCTCTCTTTGCTTGTAAGCCAGCAATAAAATAGTTGCTCCTTGCATGAATAAAGGCTTAGAATCTTATTTAAAATCTGCTAAAAAGATAATATAAGTTTAATTCTATATAGCTTGGAGTTTTCAAACGAATTCAATCAGATGCAGAACATTTTGTTCTTTCAATTGGTATTAATATTCTAAATGTACAAGTATGTTTTTACTATCAAAATTGTGAAAAGTGTTAGATTTTGAAGTTCATCCGTGAAGATGTTACGATGTCAGATACACACACAGACATATCAAACTTATAAACCCGTTTCTTTTTGTGTTGAGAATCAAAAATGCATAATTGCTTCTTCTTAACCTATTGAGGACCATAATATTTGTATTGAAATATGGAAATTTACAATGCTTAAAAAAAATCTCAAAATTTGGATAGTAAGATTACTGCGATTACTTTCCTTGAAGTTATTAAAAGAAAACTTATTCCTTACAGGAGATAAAATAGAGGAAGTTTAGAAAAATTTGAGAACATTTTATCCCATTTTTTGGAAATAAAAAGTTTTGTAAAAAAGGGAAATGTCATAAATATGTTTTACAAAAGATCAGATGTACACAACTTTCATACTTGTGATTGAAAAGGTTTCATTATTTTTTCCAAAGTTCTAATCACTGAAAATTCTCCTTTTTAGGGGATTTCCTCGTACTGGTGAAACTCAGGAGGAATGAATTTCATTAGAGAGTTTGGAAGAAGGTAGCAAAACTAGGGATTCTCTTGAACCAATCAAGAGTTGGCAGCTATGCTAACCTTTTCTTGGAAACTTAAAAAATGAAGCTAATGCAGAAATGTTAGCTTTTCATATTTATTTATTTATTATGACAACAAAACAAATTCTGGTCTAGGCATTGGGTAGCCTAGTGGATAAGGTGCTGGACTGAGAATTAGAGGGTTCCAGGTTCATAGTCTGCCGCCACTAATACCTATAGAGTACGTGAAGAGTATGGAATTGTAAAATCCCATTGATCCAAAAGTTCTTGTTGCAGGGTACTAGAGACTTTCCCTACCTTTCAGTACTATGCTCGAAATTGAGGAAGTCTCAGTGACCCACTTGCTATTGCTTGCCATGACATTTTAAAGGCCTGAAGGTTGCAGGAGTGCCAAGTGGTTATTAAGTGGTTAGATAGAAGAGTAAGACCGCTGCTTCAAGTGAACAAAGATATTTTACCAAAGTTAAAACTTGATTTTTGTATTTTAAATTTAAACTATTGAGCTTTGTTTTATACTATTTCCTGTTTGATACTTAAATAAATTTATAAAAACGAAAGACTAAAAATGAAACAAATCAAACTAAAAAACAGGACATTATATCAGATAATTACACTATAAAGACATTCTTAAATTCAAATATTAATGATGGTTATGTGCATTGAAAGTAAGAATATATTTTTAGGTTTACAATTAAATCCATGTGTACATTTAACAGAAGAAATATACTAATACAGAATATTTATGGAAAATTATTTAAGAAAAAAATAATACCTGTTTCAGAGCTTCAGTCTCAAAACGGGTTATTCTATCTTCAAAATAATGCCTTTGTGCCTCTAACTGACTTGTTAATAAATATGTGTACTAGAAATTAAAACAATAAACACTTTAATTATATAATATATATTGTTTAACAATAAAATAAAAGAAAATAAGAGCTCAATTAAAACGATGGGGGAAAAGGGGAAAAACAAGGAGGGAAAAGGGGAAAAAATAATTGACTATAGAGCCAATCTATGAGAAATAGGACATAGACATCAAAATATGAAACTCACTAAATAATAACATGTTATATGTCATTTTATTCACAAAAAAGCATAGTTTCTAATTCAAAGTGTAAAATATCCTAGTTTTTACTGTAAACATGGTTTCAATGTCCTAAAGTTACGGTTTTTCTTACCCATTTTTTCAGTTAAAAATTATCGAGTTTCCAGCCTAGACCCTGGCCACACCGGGTTCAATTTGGAAGATAACGAATTATAGTGCTTTAGTAAGCACCCCCTTTGACCTTTTCCAGCAATCAATTTCTTTGTAGGTTGTATTAGTTTTTAATTACAGGCAGGCAAAATTTTCTAGAACCTTTGTAACGACCATAACCGAAAACAAGTATTTGTTATTCTGTAACAATAACTATTCGAGGTATAAGTTTGCCATTTAGGTTTTATAGTGTACTCATTTATTCGAAAAACATGCACTAATAATTTATTCGAAAAACCTTTTCATTTTTGTGCTATGTTGGTTACGGATGTTACATGTTTTAGGTCTAAATTCACAGTTCACGTCGGATCTTTGCCAAATTTGGTACATAAGTCCACTGATGCATCTGAAAGTTACCTTGGGGGTATTCGTCTCTTATAGAGTGGAAAAATTTCTATAAAGGAGCTTTTCTACTATAAACAGGGGTGATTGTGAGTTCATGAAAAGATACCTGAAAGTTTTGAAGAGAAAATGTGTGTGTATGGGGGGGGGGGGGGGTACTTTTTTCAAAAAACCAAGGCCCTATTATTTAAGTACGCCTAATTTTATAATTATACGTTTTAATAATAAATTGCCTTTCATAAACAAACAAGACACATTTCATACATTCGAATAGTATCAAATAGTTTTTAGTCAAAAAAAAAAATAAATAAATAAAATAAAATAAAATAAAATAAATAATAGAATGACATCTTAACATTTTTGTTCGATGAATATTATTAGTAATTATCGGAAAATCACCGAAAATTCGAAAAATAAAAAAAATACCGAAGGTGGGGAGACAAAAGCAAAATTAAAAATATTTTATTTCCGGTATTTTCGAACATGAAAATACCAGAATCGACCACGAAAATACCGGAACACAATCACCCCTGTATAAATTTCGTTTACTTTAGTTCTAAGACAAATTTGACTCGGGTCATTCGATGTTCACCAGGAAACCATACAAAAGTGAAATAATGAAAAGTTATTTGCATTTGAAACATTGTAGTAAAACATATAAATTATTTGCCCTCACCTCCTTGTTTTCGAATTATAAAGTCCTAAAGTCTGCCGAAATTTTAATAAAGTCAACAAATTTAGTGAGTTTCAGGTAATGATGGGAGACATCTTTTGCATGCTTTGCAGATAGATGTCCTATCTCATGCAGATGGTGAAATAGTCGTCCTTCTATTTCCCCAGAAGCCTTTAAATTTGGAGCTTCACTTAAATTTAATCCTTTAAAATCTTATACCTCGATAACGGGCGGATGAGGGCAAATGATTTATGCAGAAAAAAATCTTAATGTGTGAGTATTTTTAAAATGTTTAATGAAGCGAACACTTGTAGTTGAAGCAATAAGGTGCCCGGTACAATCAATACCATTTACGTAATAAGCGAATTTTAGAAATTTTTCTAAGCAAAGTACTGAAGAAATACAGAGCTCAAGTCACATAGGATTATGAGGATTTAGTGGAACTAAAATATGTGAAGAGAGACTGGGAGGTGTGGGTATTCTGGTGAAATTTTATGGGAAAACGTAGCTTAAGAGATTTGAAAGCTTTCAAAGTCTATAGTAATCAATTGAATATTATATCTAATCAAATGAACTAACTGGAGAACCTTTCTGTTCATACGCCCATTATTTGACTTTATATATAGCGGAAAAATGAATTAAAATAGCCGTTTACTCATTTTTAGCAACATATATATTGAAAATAGTCAGACTTGTAACGACAGTAACCGCAATTAAAAATTCATAAAAATTTATTTTTCAACAAAAAAGCTAAGTTCTTTGTATGATATCATGCCTTATTTATTGAACAATTATTATAAAAATTCAGAAGATCATACGTGCAATAGATTCACAGAAAAGTGGGAGTGTTTCATAGCACTCAAAATCAGGTCTTTTTTTGTAACGACCGTAACCACACATTTTCGAGATTTTTCTACAACTTCCAATAATAATTTACGCTTGGTGATAATCATGTTGGGGGGTAGCTTTATCATTCCCTGTTTTCATTAGAACTTTAACTGCATTTGTGAATAAAATCTGAGCAGCTGAAGTTGTTTGAATGCAGTGGCGTAACTATTCGTTGGTTTCAGGGGGGTTATATTCTAAATCACCACGAGGTTAAAAAACGGCGGGGGGGGGGGGGGCAACCCCTTTTTACTCACACTTTGCATGTATGTATGTGTGTGTGTGTGTATATATATATATATATATATATACATATATATAATACGCACTTGAAAATGCGTACTTCCGAAGTTCGAAAAACCGGACAGCTTTTTAAAGAGGAAAGAAGTATTACTGTAGAAAAATGGAAGGGGGGTCCGGGGGTTCGCCTCCGGAAATTTTCATAAATTGTACCTCTATTCTAGACTATCTTGGTGATGTTCGATCTCTTCCTCAGTCAGTAAAACACGATTGCCGGCCATTTTTAATAATGTGAAAGAAAATGATAGGATACAGAAATTCTTCCCAGCGATTTTTTCGAAATTTCAGTTCCAAAAACGCAATTTCAGACGAATTTCGATCATAATGGGAGGTTTAGAGGCCTACCTCCGGAAATTTTTGACATTTATTTCCTAAAAAAGACAATCCTTAATGATTCTGGGAAGGGGAGGGGGTGGCAATGAAGTCTGTAACACAATGATATTCGCTGCAGAATCGTACTTTTTCATTCTAGAAGTTTTATATTTTTTCATCTCATTTTTGCATTTTTGGATCAATGTTTCGGGGGGGGGGGGGGGGGGTTGTCCCCAAAACACCCCCCATAGGTACGCCACTGTTTGAATGTAACAACCGTAACCATGGATTGGCCCTATAAAACCAAATGAAAAATTAGATGCATTACTTGTAGTAATCTTAACCCTCCGGCGGTTTTGTTTGACGGCCACTGGCTCTTAGACTATAATGCTTTAGGCAGTTTTTAGTGCTAAGTAAAATATTCTCATTTTACTGCTATTTAAGGGTCACAAAAATTGTGTTAATAAAATCAAAACATTCATAAAAGAAAACATTCATAAAGATGGCCATTCTCAAAATAATCCATTATTAAATAGGTATTTATTACTCTGCTTGTGAAGAACAAAAGTTACAATTTTGATAGAATTTTGAACTCATTAATACAAACATCCTATGAGTATGAATTTCTCATTGTACGTTTTTTAAATTCATTTTATTAAGCAAGTGAAATCAAGCAATTTTAGAGCATTTTACAGCATACTTTTAACATCTGCCCCTCCTTGTCTTGTTTTTAGGTAGTTTCTTGAATGTAACACATAACAGAGCCTATTGAGTTACATTAAATGGGTATTTTTAGCATCTATTGTTTTTAAGTCCTATCAGAGTCTTCGAAAAATTATGTTCGAAACAGAAACTTATTGTTTTGCTTGAAACTTGCTGATGTAGAGAATTCTTGTGTCTCTTTTTGTTGAGTATTTATTTTATTCGTCTATGCATTCAGCAATTTCTTTTCAAATTGGATAACATATTTTGTCAACTTAATATAATTAAAAGAATAGTTCAGATGAGGAATAAGCTGCTGCATCAAACTTCTTAAAATGTGAAAGTAAACTGACCGGTGTCAAAGTGCCCAATAAAAACTCCTAGTTACAAACATTTTTTGGAATAAAAAAAAAGGATTTTCTCTCTTTCATTTGATACTTAATGTATTCAGTAACTAAATAGCAGTGTTGAGGCAGGTTTTAATTTACACTGGAATATATTTGAATTTGCAATGCATTGTAAATTTTTTTAAAGTAAATTGTACTACTTTTCAATTTGCCTAGTTGGTAGCTCTGAGTATAGCTGCATGAGAAACTAATACCCTTAATTTTTAAATCAACATACCTCCAACTGCATTGAATCCATTTTTTCTTCATTTTCCATCTGTAATGAAAAACATATAAGAAAATTAATAAGCACGTTTAAGCTTATACAAACATCTCATAATTAAATTTACTCGTATCATAGAGCTAAATTATTTAGATCAATCCCTGTTGCATTCCAAAATGCTTAAAGTAATACATGTTCACAAAATTCAAAAGAAAATAAAAGAAAGTCTATAATCTGAAACAAATAGAAAGAACAAAAATATGATATACCCATCGAGGTTCAAGTTCAACAGGCTTTCCATCTGCTTTATTTTGTACTAAACGATGAACATAATTATCTCCAGCATAATCCCACACACGATTATTACCCAACTGCATAGCATATGTGTGTTGAGTATCCAGAAAATGGCTATAAAATAAAAACAAAAATGTTTCAAGAGCAAATAACATATTATTGGTAAAATCAACTACACCAAAATGTGCACTAAAGCAATTTGAAGTGAAAGGAGAATTTTGCAGTTGAATTTAGTAAACGCAAGTGTCACACCGATAAACAAATTGGTTAATTACCGATTTATATGCAAAAGATAATTGTCTGATACTGATTAATTGGCTGTTGAATAATAATACTGTCGTCCCCGCTTAATCGGGTAACGGATAAACGAATACCCCGCTTATACGAATAAAACCGTCCGAAACCGAACATTTCCCCATAGACACAATGTTAAATATCCCTCCTTAATCGAATAATTTCCCCGGATAATTGAATAATATTTTTATCTTCCTTTGCAAAAAATTTTGCTAAGAAAAACGTAGAATAAAATAAAAGTGTTTCCACAAGACCTTGGAGTAAGCACACCACTATTGAAGACTGTTTCAGAAAATAAAAGTGAAAGGCGAAAAACAAATTTTTTTTAGCACAAGTTGTAAGTTACTTTTTTATGATTTTCATATGACCGTACAATATTTATACTCAATTACTATACTATTTTGTTGTTTACTTTGCTTATTTCAAAATCTTTTTACCAATAACATTAATTATTTCCTTTATATAGCTATTTCTTTGTTATTACTACCTTTTGAGACTAAAATTGTCAAAATGGAAAGGTAAAAAAATGTTCCCCGCTTAATCGAATAAAATTTCTTGGAACCGACAGTATTCGATTAAGGCGGGTCGACAGTAATTATTTTTAACACTATGACTTCATAATCAACTTTTTTTAGTCACAATCAAGTCTGAGGCTGCCCAGGACATGAGTGGTCAAAAAAAAAAAAAAACTCATATCAATATAGTTGAAATTCATTAAAATAAACTCCAAGAGAACTTTAAAAGCAGTTCATCTTATTTGAAAAATAAAACACTACAAAACATAGAGCAGGAATCAAAAATGTAGTTCGACTTAGCAGTTATTTGTTCTAAGTATGTTTGAATTAACAAGGTTTGACTGTATTTCTCTTTATAATTGAACGACAGAAACTTTCTATAAACGACCAATATGCCACAAGTTATAACCTCTTTGTCTTATGGCAACAATTATAGAATTCTTTTCAATAAATTACCGTATATACTCGCGTATAAGTCGAGAAATTTAGTCGTAAAAATGAAGTTGAAAGTTAGGGCGTCGACTTTTAAGCGGGACAGAATTTCCAAAAATTTTTCTCAAACAATTCTTGGAAAAAAAAAGGCTCAAAAACGAGAAGATTTTTCCGATTCAGCCTAACTAGTTTAAAACTGTATTTTTGCAAGTTTTGATTGTAAAATAAAGAATAAATAATTACAATAAATGACCGACGGCGCGAAAAGTGCGGGAATTACTGTATTCGCGAATTTTCTGATTGATGGTGTTTATCTTTTGAAACAGAATGTAATACGGCTACATCACAAAATTTTACAGTTGATAATGCGAACTAAAAGCAACAGATAGCAAAATTTGTAACCACAAAATCGAACCCTCACAAAAACCGCGATCGTAAAATCGAACCCTTTACAAAAATCGCACTCACAAAAATGAGCTGTTTTTGTGAAAAAGAATAACAATTGTGCTGTTTTTAACACAAGAATGTTCAGTGCATTTCATTTTCCTTCATTTCAAAACGTTTATATTCAAAAATCGCGGCAAAATGTTTTCGATCGTTTCAGAAAGTGAGGTCTCGACTTATACGCGGGTACCGAAGTATTCGTAAAGTAGGGGGGTCGACTTATACGCGAGATCAACCTATACCCAAGTATATATGGCAGTCTTTGTGACGAACCATTCAGAAAAAAATGTTGTTTCAAATATTTTTAAAATTCCTACTTAGAATATTGTCTTGTGCAGTCTAGCTTTAAGTCTTTTCTAGTTAGATTTTCTCTTTACCTAAGCATGTGCCCATTTAAGTAATATCCAGCGGAACAACTAATTTCTGTTCATATGTATTTTTTATAATGTGCTAGGGTGATTGAACACAAAACACTTTGCTTTTGTTTTTGGAGAATGTGCCAAAAACCTATCTCCTTTTTTACGAGTAATGCTTTATACTGAAAGGAATAGAAGCACTTTTACATAGAACAGTTATATGAATATTACATTGGAGTACAGTATTGTGTTTTGAATAAATTCTTTCTTTTAAAGGAAGGTGTCTTGAAATTAATAAATGCTAGTGTATAATAGGGTGGTCCAAAACAAAGACTTTGGAAATCCCATTTACCGCAAACCTATCCTTGTTCCTTATGCTATTATAGAATTATGGGAACAATCTGGTGAATTAGCCAATATTTAGGGGTAGTAAAGATTTAGCACATAAAGATGCCGAATTAGCATGGAGAAAAAGGATTTTTTACTAAAACATCAATATTTTAGAACATAATTTTCCTAATGATACAATTAAGTACATATATATTGTGCAAAAAGGTATGTAACATTTAGAAACCTCATAGTAAAAACTTTTGAAAAATGCTAATGTTACATACATTTTTCTTCTTGTTTAACCAAGATTTATTGACATCATTGGCCATCAGCATCACCTCCTGATGTGTTGAAAATTTTTCTCAGAAACTTGTAGAAGAAGATGCTTAAGACACCTCTTAATAATTTAAGTAAGTTGCAATAATTATTTGATTTGTTTCAAAGTGACTTGTACACGGTGAACTTGTACAAACAGGCAATAAACGATTAAAACTTTCAATTTTCCGCGACGATTAAACATACTCCAAATCATCCACAATGTGATTTGATAATTTACTTTGCTGTGGAACAAGGGCATCAATTTGGATATAAATATTTTTAACTTTTATTTTTTTTCATATGATTTTGAACCACCCTAGCATATATAGTCAAAATTGAACAGAAATACTAACTGATATGCATGGCCATCAACATATCTGCCACATCCTATGTGTCCACAAATGAGACAAATCCATAAACTCTAGAGGAAAAAATAAATAAATAAAATTAAATTAAAAAGCACTAAATAAAACATTTTTGAATTCTAGCATGGAACATAATTCTCAGTATATATGTCTCTCTCATAAGTATGCTAATCTAATGAACACAAAGCTTATTAGGTTAGAAAATAAAAAACATTATTTTGCATAAAATGTTTAAAAAAATTTCCAACCTAACTTGTGGATTAAATTCAAACAAAATAAAACCAACAGCATGATACAATCAAACCTCAAGCTGAAAAAAATTAAATTTTGCAGGGTGGTCAAAGGAACAGAACACACTCCCCCTTCCACCAGTCGCACTTTTAATTTAGCTTCTTGCCAAAATGTTTCCCAACTTTTATATTTTTTGAAAAGTTTCTTCAGCTCTATCATGGCTGATTAAAAAAAGTTTATGAGATTTATGCTTTGAGCGTTTTGCTTGTCACTTCTTTATTTTTTAGTAACATTCTCACAAAGCTCAATTTTTTCCGCATTCTCTGCACTTCATAATCTGATAGCTGGCGAAAAGACTTTTGCTGACAAGAGATTTTGTTCAAAGGAAAATGTTTCGAATTTAATCTGTATGGCACTAAAATTAGCTAAACAAAATGACTAAGGTGACCCTATAAGCTACTACAGTTTTTAATACCTGACCATACATCCGATAATTCAAAACATAGAATTTCCATTCACTTAGCAGAGGTTTTGAAAAAAATGACTTTATATGCAGGTGATCTTATATCAAGGTCTGACTGTATTATTATCCCAAAAGTATAATTTGAATGGAGCTATTTAGGATTTAAAAAAATAAACATCTACTAAAAGAAATTTTTAAAGCAGATTAGATACGACATTTTATCCTTTATTAATTTTATGAATCTTTCTCTTTTGGTCATCATAGAAGTATAACTGTACCTTACGATTCAAGCTTAAATTAACTATTATCTTATATACTGTTCTAGCAATACATTTATAATTACTTTTCAATCATTTTGATAAAACTTCATCATTTATTAAATCCAACATAAATAAGGCGAACAATTGTAAATAATTAAAATTTTCTTAGCATTTTATGCCTTATATAAGAAAAAAGAACTACTACTGTGGGTGCAAAGGCAATATTTATCATTTTATATTTAACCATGTTAAAATATCAAAGTTACATACATCTTTTGATCCGCACTCAACACAACTGTTATCAGGCATCACTTCTGGTGTCTGGCAATACCGACAAACAGGGCAACTAGGTAGGAACAAAAGTACTTAGAGTATAGTACTAAATTTCTATTCATTTCATAACTTTACACAGGGACCGCGCTTAGGATTTTTAGTTGTTAGCCAGTAAATTAGCCAAATTTCAATTGTCTTAGCCAAACTTCGAGAGTTATAGTCAAAGAATTTGAATTATTTGTTTTTTAAATGTAATACATGTATTTTTCCCCAAGTGAACATTTCTGACAATTTTCCATTGGCCAATACTTTAGCCAAATCAGAATTTTTTTAGCCGAATTTTCTATTTTATCGCATTTGGCGAGGTGGCAAATGCTTAGCGCGGTCCCTGCTTTACAGATTAGCACATTGAAAGCCACATTACAAAGCTTTTGTACAATTTATCAAACAAACATTTTTTATTATTGATAAGAGTGTAGGTTGTTAGGTACCAAATAGGACATGTTTAATAATGCATGATACAAAAGTTTCCAAAGAGAGCAAAAAATGAAAAAATAAATAGCGAGCAAAAGTTTGGAGAAGGTAACTAAATGGAAATTTACATAGAAAAAAGCCAACAACTCGTTTATTCCACAGTCCATGGATGGAATAAATGAGTTGGTGGTGTATTCAATGTTCTGCCATAGCCCTGGCTTAGGGGCAGTTACTTACTGCTTTAATTTTGTTATACTCAGTTTAAAAAGTTAAAGATGTTGAATACTTTTTTAAAACAGGAAAAAAAGGGGAGAGATAAAGAGAAACATCATATAACATCAAAAGAAATCACATATATTGTTGGGGGGCGGGGGCAACTAAAACTGATTGAAAAAACAGGAGAGGGGATAGGTCATAAAGTGTGATAACAAACTTCAAAACATGGAATAACTGAGCAAATATTTAAAAAGCTTGATACAAACCTAGTATCCCCCCATTTTGCCAAACAACTACCATGAAAGGAATGATTACAAAGAATTGTTAAAATGCCTTCCACTGATTCATCCTGTAAAATAATTTATAATAATTAAAGTGAATTGAGTATTTAATTTGCAATAAAAATTTAAATAAGATTAAAAGTAAACAACAGATGTGTAAGTCAGCTACATGCAAAACATTTTAAAGGTAAATCATGCTTTAAAATAGAATAATTTATAAACTATATTCCACATCAATTTTTTAAAAATAAATTGTGTATATAAAAAAAAAAAACTTTAGGGCAGTTCAATAAAATACTGATGCCCTCTTTTGAGATATATTTTCATTATCACAATCAGTCATTTGGATGACATGGTAAAAATTGAACTGCCCACATGTATTTCTCAGAGGTTATGAATAGCTCAAGCAAAGGTTAATTGTAAGAATAAGTTTCTCAGAATGATAAGACAGAGATCAATTAGATGTTGCATTTGATTTAAGCCATGATATAGGGGAAAACTGCTACAAGGTCGGCACAAATTCGGAAAAAATTGTTTTCTTGGTGCAACATGGCACAATAAATGCATTTTCACACAGCTGGTATAGCGGCTACACATCTCAAACGGAACAATTGAAAAATGATTTTTTTTTCAGGAATTAAAGTCATTATCATTTTCCTACCCCCTTTCATTTTTAAAGGAATTTTAAGCCATTTTCTAACTGAAAACTCCAGGATTTCTTTGTGCATGGCAAACTTAAAAGAGTTTTTTTGCAATGCCCCCCCTCCCTGAAACATCCGCCTCCTATTAAACTCGAAAGTTTATGTCATGTTATTATAATAAATCTTCTTACAGGAACCTTTTTGACTTCAATGTTTAACCCCCTGCAGTTGGGCAGTTCCAGAATTGCATATTAAATGGACGAGATAAGATGTCGAAAACCTTCAGTCAGTTAATTCGTCAGTCAGTTAAGATTTGTAAAAGTGAAAAGTTTTTCTGATTTCTAACTTCTAATTAATATCAAGATTGTAAAGAAAAAAGAAGCAATTCATGACTGTTCAAAAAAAAAAAAAAAACGTAAGTCCCAAACAAAGAAAAGTTGATTATATATTTACACAGTAAAAAAACAAATTAACATAAGACAAAACATAAAAACAAAATACAAAGCAGCAAAATGTAAAAAAAAATGTTACCATTCTTTCAAGACAGACAGGACATGTTGGCAGTTCTGTATGTCCAGGCAAAGGAACATAGGCTTCCTTAAAAGAAAATAAATGAAAAAAATATATAGCAATTGTAAAAGATAAGTGAAATTATAATGATATACAGTTCATGTAAGGCAAAATAAAAATATGAAAAGAAATTGGCAAAATTTAAAACAAAGGACAGCAAAACTTCCCTCAATGCAGTTAATTGGCTAGTGTGAAAAAAGACATTATATGAATTCACATATAATGAACTATTATTTTAATTATAATTGGCTAAAAAAGAAAGAAAGAAAAATATTTCAGTCTTAGAGATCCAATTGCTAATTTTGATTTCATGGCATTTCCCAGAATTTTTGGTTGTATCATGTTCGTAATTTTTGATATCATGATTACTTTTTTGTTAACTCATCATTTTGTTTGATATTCATATAATATCCAGCTAATGGTAGAATTTTGTCTTTGCACTGTGGCCCAGCTGCTTTTGCACTGTTTGCAGTTTTGACAAGAATATTTTTTGGATCTTATTTTGCTTGAATTACATATTGATTTTGTATTGCTGAATAAAATGCTTAATTTCTTTAGTTTTAATAAGTGAAAAAATTCAACATTATTGAAGCACACAATTGGAAAAATATTGCATACATGTAATCCTTTTTTCAAAACATGCCAAGTTTTCATCCTCTGATGGTTAAGCAGCTATCATAAGAAAGGCTGCTTAGCATCAGAAGTATAAAACATTTTTTTTTTTTTTGCTGGAAAAGGTTTACCTTTTTATTCTGAATCATGTACATTCAATATTTCGTAGTTTTGTAGTTTCGTGTTTTAATGAAGTTAGTATTTTTCCCCTAGGAATCATTTAGGAAAAGATTCAATATTTTAATTACAATTTTTCTTGCACTTATTAACAGCAGAAAAGTACTGGTGCATGCTGCCAGGCCCATCATTTAAAAAAATTTCCAGGGCGCAAAAGGATATGTACTCAATGCAAATTAAGTGACCAAATATTTTTTTAGATAAAAGTGACTAAACGGGGAGAGATTACTCTTCACGAGATCTCCAAATGACGTTCTTACATGTGGCCAATAGTGTTTCAATAGTGCTCCTGTAACGTGTTTGGCCCTTCACTGAAAAGAGTTGCGCATTCCTACAGTAAATAAAGCAATTAATTTGTACTGTCATTCAATGATAATTTCCTTTTTCAAATGAAATTGAAAAGTTAATAAGAAAATGAAAGATACAATAGTAAGAAAATTATTTTTCAGCAAAAGAGGGCATTAAAAGCCATTTTTTTTGGATTAGTTTTGAAAAATTTTGGAGGTTGTTTGAACCCTAAAAATCCACCCTTTAAATACTGCAATAAGTGCTTTAAACATATTTCCGAAAAATTTGAGATTGGGGAAATGTTCAACGAAAATTTGATTGTTAGGATCTCTTTATCCAATGAAATGTAGCTTCTCGTATTTTCATTTGAAAGTTGATAGGAAGAATAGTTTTACGAGGAAATGTAGCTTGACTAATTTTCATTGGAAAATTTGATAGTTACGATCTAGCTTTCCGATGAAAAGTATCTCGGCATATTTTTATCCGGAAATTGATTGGGAGGATATCCTTTTCCGATCCATCTTGAATAAGATAATCATACAAAACACATCATAAATTGGTGCAAATTTAAATTTTGTGCAGATTAACATGACTTATAGCATTTAAGTAAAATCCAAAATAAAATGCTTTAATACTACCTCTGATTCCTTAACTGTTTCTACTTTGGCAACAAAAGCAAGGTGGCAGACTTCAGGCTCAATGGAATTAAATCTTTCTCCATTGAAGTTTTTATAAAAAATGTCAGCCGATAACTACATGGAAACAAAAATAATTTTTAAAAACATGTACCTAATACATATATACATTTACAAATAATTTCTTTTTAAGTGCAAATTGTTTTTACAAAGTTGATACTGAGTATTTTGATACATAATGTTTCCTTATATTCAAAAATAGGAAAATTAAAAGTCAAACTGTAAAATTCTGAGAATAAACTGCAAACATATGCTTTAAAATGTCATATCCATCCAAATACCTAGCAAAATATACATTGTTGCCAATTATACAATGTGTCTGGATGTGAAACTATGTTGAATAAGATTTTCACTTTTATAGTGATAAGTAGATAAATGTGAAAGCCTATATACAGAGAGAGATATAAATAGAAGTACTGATACAGATATTGATTCAAATAATTTTTATACTGCAGTCAAATGTATTCAAAGTCGCCGAAGGCAGTCTTCACATAAAAAACAAATTGTACAAAAAGACGAACCATCTAGCAATTAATTATAATTAGGTAACTAGTTATAACAATAAGAAATCAATTGTTTTGTAAAATTTGAATACATAAGCATAGGTTTGTAAAAAGTTGCCACCAAGAAGCCACTACAGGGTATCTAAAATGCACAGAGAGCCATAAAAAATAATGAATAAAAAACAGTACAGATAATTTATTGATAATTTCTCAGGCATTCAAATATTTCATATGTTTTCATTAAGCCGCTTATGCAACCCCATTGGAAACAAAAAAAAAAAAAAAAAATGTACAAGTGTAAAAAATTGCATAGGAACAGAGGGTCGCAAATGTCTAGGGAGTTAAAGGCAGGTTTGGTGACAGTTACGGCCATTCAATTAGTCCAACTCGACTGGCTCTGACTCTCTATACAGACATTTGTGATCATCTGTTCCTATGTGATTTTTGACCCTTGTTGTATGACTGATTAGAATGGCTGAGAAGTTATAAGTAAAATTAAATGCAATGGTTTTAAGCATTTTTAGATGCTTCTTTGAGAAGTTTAGACACCATGTAAAAGCTGTGGATGACAGTTGCTACTCCATGCTCCTATGAAATACTTGATCCTTGTTGCATAACAGATCTGCCATGTCATTTTGTAAACTTTTTTCAAATACCCTGTGTATATACCGTATTACCCGGCATTTAGCAGCATGTTAGAAACAGCGAGGTTGACCAGCATGCTGGGGAATTCAAGGTTTGTTTTGCAACAAAACAAAAGTAAATTTATCCCCTCCATTTTCACTGTAAAGTAAACCACTGCAAAGGAAAAACTACAATAAATTCCTGAAGTAACCGTTTTTTGAACAACAAACAAATAAATTTAATGTCCCCGGGAGAAAAAATTGCAGTGGTTTGATGGTGCATTATCTTGCGATCGTTTATTAATTATTTTTTAAAAATAAACTGTTTATTAATACTAATAAAATGATCTATACTGGCGTGCTAAGCACAAAAGTGGCATATGCAGCTGAGCTCAAAATAAGAAATTATTTTTTAAAGTTTTACACCTCCATGTATTTCATCTCAATGCCACTTTATATAAGACATTTTATTTTAACATTTCCTGTTCACAAATGACCATAAAACAATGTATTTAGGTAATATATGTTGCAAAGAATTACCTGCTACAATAGAATAAATGTAAAAATAAAGCAGAGCAAATATCAAGAATGGCATACAATAGTTTTACAAGAGGAAAATGAAAAAGTTATAACACTTTGATTCAGTTTTAAGATTTAAAAAAGGAGAAGATAAAATGCAAAACAGACTAAGTAAAAAAAAAACATCTCACCTGGTTTCTAAACTTCACAAGTACCATATATTGGTTGGGTTTATTTTCACGAATGATTCTCATATGTTCTATGTCATCACTAGTAAATTAAATTAGATACGACATAAATTAGAATTGAAGATAAAAAACTGCTGAAGCACAAAATATTTATATTATAATAGTAGTGCTCCTACACAGTTTCAGGAGAATATTGGGTCCTCCCCCTTTTCAGGCAACCTTTTTTATGTACCCCACAACCCCACCCACCCTATTTTTTAATCTCTCAATGGATCCTCCTGGCCCTTTTCGAAGTTTATCAACATTTGATCACACAAGCAAATCTTCTTTCTGAAAAGGTATCAGTTCACACAAGCCTGACAATGAAAAAAAAATCCTTGTTTCCTTTGCACACCGGAATTGAGGCAAAATTCGTATATTCTTCCTAAAATTTATGATTTGTATAGATTCAATCTTTTTGTATAATATCTGCACAAGAGAGGTAAAGGGCACTAACTCACATAAACAAAACTATCGAAGCAATGAGCTTTAAGTTTTGCTTTTTTGTGGTGATTTTATGTTTCTGGATTGTCATTGATTGGAGTTTAAAACCAAGCTTTGAGTAACAAAATCATTATGTTTAATTCCTGTGAATAGAGTATAAAAAGTTAAGCAAAAGATTGCTAGAATCTCGGACTTGGAGAAAAAAAAAAGGACAAATAGCACCCTTTATCAACCAAATTAGCTATTCAAAGAAAGATTAATTTCTGAATGGAAATTTTTCCACTGCAAGGCATTCATTTTTCAGTTAATTGATTTGCATTCAACTTGTATATGAAACTAAATTTCTCCAGTTTCAAAGGATATATATATATTTTAATCCCTTTTGAGTGAAAGAAGGGAAATAAAGTTGTGAGATGTACTGATTAGTATTAAGCATCCAAAGAAATAATTTTTATTCAACGAAGTACACATTGCAGTTAGACTTAAGGCCGACATAAAATGCAGGACAGTGGTAACTTGTTCCTTCTCCGCTCATTTTATTTGCATTTCTAATAAAAATGCTTTTCAAAGTCTGAAAAAATTATGGTTAAAAACCCTTACACTATAATGAGTCATTACATTAGTTAAGTATTTCTATAGTTTAGAAGTTTAAACTTGAAACCTAAATTTTGCTACAGTTCTCAAAATCGTTACTGACAACTTTGAAGGTCATTCTGAAACTCTCCTTGGTTTTTCGATTCAAATTAAACACTAGGCTCTCTAAATAACACAGCTCATATTTCTTACACACACATGGATATTACTTGATGCTTGTATGAATATAAATTCAGAAAAATTTTATAGAGTGTAAGTAACCTTAAGTTTTAATAATCTAAACTGTACAGTTGGATTGAAATTATTCTATTGCGATAAATATTTAAAATTAAAATAGAGGGTCATCAACATTTAACATAATAAAACTAATGTTTTTCTTACTAAACAGGAGCAACAAACTGCAACAGATCATGAGTAGTCATAGCAGCAGGAACAGCTAAAATACACAGCATTTCACTTCTGTCTGCTTCTTCAGCAAGTGTTGTTCTTTGACTAAATAAACAAACAAAAAAATACGAAATGCAATGAGCTCTCTACATAGGTCTTATAACAAAGAATCAGACTGAGAGAAATACTACATTTTGTGAAAGTTTTGAAGTTGACATTTCTTTTTATATTTCACACATGCGTTAGAAATCTAAATTGATGAATATGCTTAACATATACATTCCAACTGAAAATGATTTTGAATGCATTTTTCTTAGAATGCATTTTACTCAAAAATTAAAAAAAGTTGATCACATCCTTTTGTTTGACATATACATGATTTCAAACTTACTTTTCTTTATATAAATGTAACAGTCCCTTAGTAACTTCTACAAAATGATTTCCTGATGAGAAATGAATGGGTGGCGGGTGCATCAGCCTATTTCGTCGCTCAGCATTGCCTACATTCTCCCCATCATCCAGGCCAATTGGTTCTTTGTTTTTATCCTCTTCTACTGTTACGTTCACATTTGTAATCTCGGATTTTTCTTCAGGTTTAGTGGTATTACACGCTGTGGGAGACACTTCATTTGCTTTGCCAGCAGTGAGGGAACAATCTTTAACTTTTGATCCTTGTTTATCTTTAACCAAAGAATTGCTTTTTAAGCTTTTCTTCGAGGCATTTTGTTGAGCTTTTTTATCACAGGGTTTCAGTTTTGAAGACTTTACTTCAGGAGTTGTTTTAATTTGTTTACTTGCATTCTCTGGCCCTGAATGGCTTAAAGAATTTGGCTTATTTTCGGAATTTACGTCAAGATTGGCATTGTTCTCTGCAGCACCTGAAAGAGAAAGGGTACAGAATCAGCATTCCAAGGCGTCTAGAAACAGCAGAAATAATAAAATAAAGTTTTTCACAAATAAGAAAGTTTTCTATATTACTTGGTCTTCACATAATTAAAATGCAGTAGATTGACCAATGAACCTAACATCAATATCCGAAACAGTTTTGCAGTGGCAGAGCCAGAAAAATATTTCAGAGAGGGATATGATTAATTTTGGTTGAGGGTGTGGTTAGTTTTAGTCTGTTTCTATGGTTAAAATCAGGTTTAGAAATTAGAAGTGAAATTTAGGTGTCAGGAAAAGTTTCTTGGCATCAAAACAAACAATTTAGGTGTCGCCTTCATTCCTTCATCCTTCAATGAATAAAATATATGCATATCACAGTAAAAAGCTTTATAGAATATAAATGTTACATATAGACAGTTCAGCAAATTTTCAAAAATCTAAAATATAGAAAAGAAAAAGATTATCAAGAACAAAATTGATTGCAGTTTAAATAGCTTTTTTAAAGATGTATTCCTCATGAGACTTGCGGGTCCGTAAAGAGGAGCTCGGCTCTGATTCAAAGCTTTGGGCATCAAAGTTGGTGGCTAGGTTTCTATATCTAGGCATCAAATTTGATGCCTACGTTTCTAAGTCAAGGCATCAAATTAAAATTTATGGTTTCGAAATGCGACAAATGGCTGCATACTTCTAACACAGGACAAAAGGAAAATTAATGAGATTTGAAGACTGATTTCCAAATCTTTCTCATGATTATTTCTCAGTGGTTTTATCCAAAAAACCATTTATTTCCTGAAAATTCCTTCCTAAAAATAAATGATATAGTGTTAATTTTGATCTTGTTGAATGTTATAATGACTTCCAAAACAAAACATATGTTCTTTGTATTGTAATTAAGTTTGATACATGCACAAATGTTCAAAGGATTAAGAAAAAAAAATCTGAACTAATCCCATCAGATTGTTTATTCAGAGCTATCCAAAAATAAGGGTTGTGATACAGTCTATGTCATATTTTTGCAGGTCATGTTAAAAAATTTTTGTGATTAAACTAGCATTCTTTTAGATAATAAATGTATTTAAAAAAAAAGTAAAAACTTGGTGAACAAGTATAAAGTAATTTAGGAAAAGGGTCAATGTCACTTTTATAGCGGAGGGGGAGGGGGTTGCAACAGACACCTTTACTTTATTTGCTGTTTTCGGTTTCATTTAAGATTATAATACAAACTCAAACTTAAATATCATAGCCCAGGCTTAACCACTTCCCTTACAAATTTTTTTTTTTTGGAAAAAATTGCAAAAAAAAAAAAAAAAAAAAAAACACACACACATTTTTAAAAAAAAATTAATTTTGAAATACAAGAAAATGAAGCAATACAAATAAAATATGTAGGTTTCAAGTTGAATTTTTAATTATTTATAGGCGTAAAAGCAATTAGTTTCATCCGAGTTTTCTCGGGATAATAATTACCTGCAACTCATAAGAGCTCGAGATAACTCGGGATAATCAGGCAAGGGTTTAATTAAACATTTAAAACTGTTAAAACTATAGGTAAGATAACTAACTGAAAAATGAATGCAGCTGAAGAAGGGGAATGGTTTTAACTTACAATGGAAGTCAGAGTTTTTCGGGGATTGTATTGAATCACGCAGTGATTTCAAGCTTTATTATTTCTAAAATCAAAAGAAAATGTTGATTTAAAAAAAAAAAATCATAATACTTACCGCAATTGCTCAAAGTTTCAACTGTCATTTCCTGGAGCTTACGTGATCCACGGCATTTAGCAACGGGAAATACCTTCTGTGCTTCCTCGATTGGGGGATTTTCTTCTTTTGATCCTTCTCCTTTTGTAGGGTTTGCATCTGGGAGTGGCATAACTCTCTTTTGTCTAGTTGCTAGAGGGTATACATGGTATATATATTGATGAAACTATCAATAACATATAATATTTCAAAAGCAATGACATCATATGAAAATTCTTGAACTTAGTTAAATCACATGTCAATCAAGTGGGATTAAAAGATAATACTCTCACCTTATAGAGATACCATTATCTCCGTAATCAATCAATAATATTTCTTCTGAATCTGAAAAGATCATCACATTGAACATCTTGGACAGAGCTGTCCCCTTTTTGTGCACTGCAAGGAGTCTTGCTTACACTCAGGTTCATAGTGATGACCCCCAGTTTCATCCCCAGTAACAATCCGGGCCAAAACACCATCTCTTTATCCTCACTAGAGGTCCAAGAACGCACATGAATATTCTATTCAGAGCTGTTTTCCTTTGTTGGTGGCATAAAAATTCTCTACAGCCATCTTGCACTGACCTTTGTCATGCTGAAATGATCATGCAGGATTTAAAAAATATTATATTGAATACACCAACCATTTTTGTGATTTGTTTCTTCTTTAGTGTGTCTTCCAGGATAATGTTTTCTATTTTTTCAACAAGCTCCAAACTGGTCACGTCAATAGGCCACATTGCTCATGGGTGATCTTCAAGTGACTCTGCTTTGCTTAAAAAGTTCATGTGGATTGTGAAATCATTGTTTTCTAGGGGTATTTTTCGTTAACCAATGACAAATCGTCCATAATGTTTTGAACAGACTTTCCTTGTTTAGTCAGGAACTTATAACGGTGCTTATAATTTGATTTGCTTCATGTTTTCAGCTTTCTTCCCATAGAGTTGCTTAATTGACGATAGTTCAAAAACTTATGATGCAGTTAAGGTTTCAACTTCGTACTTATACAAATGAGTCACAGAACATGAGACGGATAAAAATATCCCTATCACTATCTCTCACCCCCTCTGTTCTACATATTTAGAAATGCACAATTGTATAATATTCTTCATTCGTAACATCATGTTACCACCATGATTATCAGTTGTCATATTGTAGCGAACTTCTACTTCCCAATCATGGATAACGGTGGCTCAGTGGTAGAGTTCTCGCCTGCCAACGGGACAACATGAGTTCGAACCCCAGCCAGGGTGAATTGACTTTGTTTTATTATAATTTCCTTTCTACTGTGTTCTCGAATATTCTATTAATTTCTGCATCTTTCCGAGTCTGGAATGTTCTAGAACTTTGCTAAATTGTATATAAGTGGATGTAACGTTCATTCCTGGTCAGAATAAACCATCTCAG